>BQKN01066964.1:80228-117438 GCA_022839385.1 Asparagus kiusianus | reverse complement strand
TGTTAAATTAAGTAGTAGGTTTAGTATTGGGTATTGGGTTAATGGAACGTTACCCATTAACCTTAACCCTATTGTATGGCTATATATATCTCTCTTTTGATCTCAATAAAGTATGGATTAGGGTTTTATCTAATTTTACAAAAAATATTTTGGCCAACCCCTTCCCTAGAAAGAAATATATAAAACTTTCTTTCATTTCAGTGAGAAAATTGGAAACTATAGCTAAACCTACACATTATCAGAATTTCGTGTTAGTTCGATTAAAATTTGTTACCGGTCCTTGTCATTTTCCTTGCAGTATTGAATCAAGGGACGGATGGCATTTTTCATATTGTAAGCTCCCATCCTGCAAAACAATTATCAAGACAACCAAATAAGTGAAAGCTTTAGTTTCCATAGGGTAATAGTTTTGAAATATGCAACTAAGGCTATAATAATGTAAAGTTACTCGGTAACTCAACCTAGAAATCAAATTACTGAAGTTATTTTCCCAAAGTCTTTCCCCAAATTTTCGTATTTTAATTTTAGCATAAGTAATTGGATCCTTGAGCAATATCTGAACTTATATCTGCTAGTATGATGCAAACCTAGAGTGTATGCAATTAGATATAGTTGTGTTTCATGTTTGCCTCATTCCTTCATGCCCAAACATAGATAATACTCATTGTATCTAGCCTTTCACTTCCAACTTGCACATTCTGTAGAAGCTATCCATTTCCAGGGAAAAAAAGGAATTAATAGTAAGCATCTAACTTAACTTTTCTTGATCTAGTTGAACATAAAATATTCTGATGCATAGATTGGTCTCAAAAAGTCCCATATCACCGATGATAACCGATGATAAAGGACCACGTTCATATTTCTCTAGATACGATAACGTTTTCGTTCACATGCATCACGTGCGCAAAAAAAACTAGTTAAATGTAGAACTAATGAACAAGGTTATTCCTTACTACAATCAGTATACAACGAGCAAAATTGACCTGCCCGTTGTGGCGGCATTTGCGTGTAAACAATAAAAAATATAGTTTAAGTATTTGACCTAAAAATAAATTGTACACCCAATTCTTTGAATAGAATAACAAGTTAAAGTAAAATATATCATCTTACAATGATGCAAAACTACTAACATACAACAGTTTAAAATTAATTCCTTCAAGTATGTTAGAACTAAGGTGATCTAGAAAGTGTGTAGGTCTAAAAGTAAATGAAGGTAAAACTTTCGTTTTAGAGATAAAAATTCGTTTTAAAAAGTGAGTGAGTTAAAAAATTAATGAAGCAAAAAAAAAAAAACACTACAGTTTACTATGTTGTGATATTAACATGGAAAAAGTTAAAATATAATGGTTAAGATATCTTGTTACATAGTACACTTAACCATTTTAGGAAAAATTACTATGAATATGAGCGTGCTCAAAAAATAGAGGGGAACTTTGGGCTTAGGGGAAAAAATAAAAAAAAACTTTATGTATTAAATATTTAGTTAAAAAATACATCGTACTGACCACTTAAAACAAAAATATAATGACTCACAATGTATACCAAATCGTTTAAATACAAAATAGATTTAAAAATAGTGTTGAGTATTTTGTGTTTAAGAGTAGCTTTGGAAATGAGTGAATTTAAAAATAAATAGTATGACTTTGGATTTAGAACGAAAATATACAAGGTTATAACAAAATATGCTCACCTATAATGAGCGGTGAGAATGTAAAGTGAGTTTGAGATTTGTTCGAATGAGTATGTTGGATCTTAAGAGTAATCTTGGAGGTGACTTTAATAATAAATGAAGGCAAGATTTTGGGTGTATACATAAGAACTCCTTTTAAAAAGAGATTAAGGGTAAAAAGGCAATAGGCTAAAAATTTGAATTTATAACAAAAAAATATTTTCGACGCCGTCTCATTGGCATGGAAAAAAAAGAAAAAATGCAACACTGTTAAGTATCTTATTGATAAAATATATGGTGTACCAAAACAATATGATTTCTATGAAAACCACCCCTATAAAAGTGGGGTGGTTTTCTAGTGGTGGTTTACACTATTAATAGAATAATCATAATTTACAAACTAACCATTTAACCACTCATGAGTGGTATAAATTACCCTATTAGATAGGGTGTTCTGATAGAATCTCTACTCTATCTAATCACTTAGAACAAAGTTTTACAAGCTAAAATAAAGTATAACAACTTACATTACATGTATAGAAAACTACCAGAATATTTTTGATTTAGAAAAAAAAATCTTTGCACAGTGGGTGAATTTAAAAATAAATGAGCATAAAACCTTGAACGTATAGGGAAAAACTTATCTATCATTTACGACATCGCAACAATGTGAAAAAAAAAACTAAAACAATGCTTAGGCATTTGGTCTAAAACATTGTACACCTAGATTCTTAAAAAAAATATAGCGTGTCAAAGTGGAATATAACAACTTGAACCATATGTACAAACTGTCACAAATTGAGCTTAAAAATAGGTTGGTGTAGTTTTTTGACTCTTAAGAGTGATTTTTGAGGTGTGTAGTTTAAAAATAAATATATCTCATACTTTAGATTCATAATAAAAAAATCCTTGTAATGGGTAGGTTTGAAAATAATAAGGATAAGATGTATAGCTAAATAATAATCTATAGTTGCAACTTATGATATAACCAATTTATGAAATATAAATTAAGTTTAAAAGTAATTCATTAGAGTACTTTAGGTCAAAGACTGGTTATGAAGTGAGTGAATTTAAAAATAAATTAGGGAATTTTGGGTTTATAGCGAAAAAAACTCTTTAGATGGTTCCTCATTATATTAGCATATTATATTATTGGAGTTGATGGGGTATTTCAGGTTTATGATTAATTTTTTAAGCGGGTGGATTTAAAAGTAAATTGGGTTAGCTTATTGTGTTTATAGAGAAAAAAATTTATTTATTTATTATTATTTTTAACTACAGTGAACTGATGTTGCGGAGCTGAGAAAAGTTTCAAATCTGCGGAGCATTACGTACTTGAGATGAATTTTTGAAGTGGTGGACTTATAAGCAAATTGGATTAAACATTGGGTTTGTAAACAAAAATTAGCTATTGTCTCTTTTAACAATAATCTATTGAGGTGTGTTGTAGAATGAATAGTGCCAAGCTACAGAACTATGCCCAATAGCTTTAGTGTATAGATTAATTTCTAGCTTCTAAACTGGCTCATATGTAGTTAAAACTGATATAGGATCAGTCTGCATAGTCAGCATGGCTTGATTAAGCCCTTACCCTCTTTGTGCCTATATATAAGTCTATATGTTAATAGTGTACATTTATGTGGTTAAAACTGTTTAGTTACTTTTCAGTTTATAGAAATTAATTGTTTATTTTCAATTTCTTATTATAACTACATTTGTTTGCATGCCATATTGATCAAAGGGGGGAAAGAGGAAGTATATACATTGAGGTGCTTCCTCTGATCTTACACACAATATGATACATCTGTGAGAAATCAACGGTTTCCTCCTTCCTGTAGATACAGTATAAGGCACAAGTGAATCAACATATTTTTGAGTAGATCAGCATCAACACAGTTTGTTTTATGCTTACAGTATGTCATCAACATCAGCCAGAAGCTTTTGGGTGCCATCACAGAATGTAGCGATGAACTGAGCAACAAAATGAGAGTTGTTTCTGTGGGATTCTCTCAGAATCTCAGCCTGATGGAATTGTTCATTCAACAAACCCTACACCAAAGGAAAACAAAAGCCGTTAACATCCTATCATACTTGTAATGAAACACAACAACAGACTTACTCATCATCGTCATCATCTAGCTGATATGTTGTTAAGTCTCCATATAAGGATTATATTTACTTCTGTGAATCTATGGTCACATTTTTGGTAGCTCTCTAAAGCCAACTTATTGAATTAGAAGGCAGATTTGCCTTACCGGTCATCAGCTTAAGGTCATGCTCGCAATGAGTAAGAGTTATAAGTTATATGTTAAGAATTAGAGTGTTATAACTCTTCATTCTGTGTCAAGTTTCTAGTTCAGGAAATTTTAAATTGTGAAACTTGAACGGCCAAAGAAACTTGGGGATGAATGCTACGTGTTCGAGCTTTGGAGCCACATGCCATTTGATCCGAAGCTTCTGTTCCCATTAATGGGTATTGGAGCACCGAAACGTAATTTCTTATGAGCTATAACTTCCAATGCTGTGAGGGGAAAGTGAATTTATAAGATGTGGGCTTGCTATAAAACCTTTCGTGCTCGATACGTATTCAAGCTTTGGGGCCACATGCCTTATGATCCAAAGCTTCTGATTCAAGGGTTCTGATCCATTAATGGATATAGGAGCACTGAAACTAATTTATTATGATCTATACATTAAGGGGAAAGTGAATTTGCAAGACAGAAATGCTAGGAGATTTCAGTCTTGTGTTAGCAGGGTTAGTGTCATTGTGAAGAGGATTAACGTTGATATCATAGCTAGAGTGTTACATAGTAATGTTCCTCCGCAGGTTCAGTTTTGGATTGTCACCTGAAGCTGTTTTTCGGTTTTGAGAGTTGAGTGTCTTGCTTGATTCTTTTGTAGAGATTGTTGTATAGTTGGGTATGCCCAGTTTTTGATTGTACATTAACAGTCACAGGTTAATGAAAAGTTTCATTTACCTTTCAGAAAAAGAAAAGGGGAAAGTGACTATGCAAGAAGTGGGCTTGTTAAAAAATTTGTCGTGTTCGATAGGTAGAAAACCTGCCTAATTAGTCATGAAATTTTAGTTCGTTGAACAGCGAGCATCTGAACCTGAGATCCTACATCGTGGATATTGAAGACACGTGCACTAAAACCAGAGCTCCAAACTTACCAGTTCGATTGAAAGAAAATTATGCAAGAGAGAATTTGCTATAAAATCTGTCGTGTTCGATACGTATTTGAACTTTGGAGCCACGTGCCCTATGATCTGAAGCTTCTGATTCGAGGCTTCTGATCCAATGGGTATTGGAGCACTGAAACCTAATTTCTTATGAGCTATAGCTTCCGATGCATTAAAGGGAAGTGAATTTGCAAGAAGTGGGTTTGCTATAAAATTTGTCGTGTTCGATACGTAGAAAACCTGACTAACTAGTTGTGAAATTTTAGCTTGTTGAATATCAAGCATCTGAAACTGAGATCCTACATCGTGGATATTGAAGACACGTGCTCTAAAACCAGAGCTCCAAACCTACCAATTCGATTGAGAGAAAGTTATGCATGAGAAGAATTTGCTGAGTTTAGTGCCATTAAATCTAAAGAAAGATCTACTCAGTCAGTTATAAACTGTTAGCTTGTGCATAAACAAGAAACCAGAGACTTGAAAGATAGATCTTACCTCGTCAAATAACGAGTTCATGTGATTAATCAGCTGGAGCTTCTGATCGAATGATGACATCAATAGGGGAAGGAAGAGGAGCTGGGGAAGGAAAGGGGGAAGGGAGGGGGTGTAGCTGCATCTATTTATTGGCTTCTTTTACTTTTTACTCTGAGAGAAGATTTTGTTTCTTATTTAACGTATTCAGTGAAATATGCTGCTTCTTTTGCTGTTGTAAATGAGTACGAAGAGTGAAGTTAAGAACCCATCCATCCACCTCCCTCCCTCCCTCCCTCCCTCCCTCCCTCCCTCCCTCTCTCTCTCTCTCTCTCTCTCTCTCTCTCTCTCTCTCTCTCTCTCCCCTCTTCCGCCTGACAGAGATAGTTTGTACATTTCACTTCTGTGAAGTGGTAGTTACGACATTAACAACAAACAGATGAGGATCTGAGAGTTTAAAACTTTTCATAGTACGGACTCTATTTTCCTGAAGTAACGGATAAAAAGTAAGTTGTTTATGTGTATTTACACCTTGGGGAAAATATTGTGACTAGATCTTTTAGAGATCTGCTTGCTCCTAGAAAAAGACTGAAGACTCTTTGAGCGAACCTGGATCCTCGTGGATGCTTGTTATAATGTGTTGTCTCTTGTGGGAAGGCTTTTATCAAAGTTTGACGTGATCATCCCTGAAAATATTTCAACGGTAGAGCCAAAAGAGAAGCACCTGTCGAGGTTCAGCATATCTTTCAATTGATATGCTCGAAGAGATATTATTCCCATAAAAGATATGCTTGAAAAGGTTTGACTAACTAAAACAGCGGCGGTTCTGAATGTTTTGGATAAATTCCCTTTTGGTTTTATTTCTTTCCTTTTTAGCCGATGCCCGATGGATATTGCAATGTGTTGGATATTAGTCTGCCTGAAAAATTAATAGTCATGCATAAGTATTCTTATTAACTAAATTACTTCTTTTACCAGCCTCATTGAGGAGGCTTGACAGCAGTTAGGCACAATATCTGCAATTCTGAATGTCTATGAAATTTTTACATATTCAAATTTACAGCTTGCAGCATTAATTCAATACGAAAATGAGGACATGTCTAACATGATCAGTTTCTGCAATGAGTTATGAATCCTCTATGTTACTTTCTTTGGTAGTCATACAAGTATAAGTTTTGCCCTTTTGTTTTGAGACAAATTTAAAAGCCCTTGTGTTTATATACATGCAATTTTATTGATGAGCTCAATCTCAAACAAGCCGTCATCTTCTTAATGCGATATCAGAGGAAACTTATGGATACTATGAAGACCAATATCAAGCAAAACAGTTCATTAAAAAAACCTTGCATTCTGAGCACATTGTTTTATCTTGGTAATTTTCCAGCAATAAATATATTCAGAGTTATTTTTTCCATTGTTCTTGTTTTCTTGTGCGTGCACTGTTTGCATGTCTACATGCCTGTGCATGATACCATGAAACATAACTTCCCCTCATGAGTTCCTCATGTATGTTCTGAGCTGAATACTATACTTGACAAGCTATTCATGAGACGTTTACAATTGTATTATAGTATTCATGTTATACTTATATTGGCTAATACTGATATCTTTTCTCAGGTAGTTCTTTTGGTATTATAGCCTTTCTCATGCTTTTCTTCCATGCTACCTTTTCTGTGCCAAACAGTATTGATCCTTGATTTTGAGTGCTGTCCGCATGACTATGGTTTATGTCACCCTAACAACTTATTTGACACAGCTGCAGTTTCAGCAGCAGTTGCTACTGCCATTAGTTGTTATTGCCATTGTTGTTTGTGGTTGTATAACTTAGTTGTATGTGTTTGTGGAGAGAATGGATGGCGGCTCTATTTGCGACATGGAAATGACACCAAGGCAATATGTTAGTTGCCACGGGTCGAAACAAAGGAAAGAAGAATCTAATGCTAAAGAAGACTTCGTTGATGATGGAAACGGCAAGGGATTATTTACAAGCGCTTCCATTTCTCCAGTCTCAGCGCTTTTCTTGTCATACCAGATTCAACAAGAGGAGCTACAGCCTCAGCAACAAGAAAATGATTGTTCATCTCATTTGATTTGAGAGTACTCGCAGAAATGACGAGTCTAAATGTAGTTTCCAGGAAAGCGTGCAACTGCTGGGCAAAACTAAATGGCTGTGTATTGATCAAAATGTGACTGGATGTTATGCACATACCGTCTGATAAATCCGCAGAAGTTTAATTGGAATATTTCATGAGAGTACATATCAGTATGATTTTAGGTGCGACATGCGTATCACGATCCTAAGAATTTAACTGATCAGAATGTGGGAAAGAACTACAAACATCTACTATTATCTTCAGCTGTTCATGTGATTTGTCCTTTTCTTTTATTTTTGGGTAAAAGATGGGAAGTCTCAAGTTTTGCTTGCTTCATTTGCAAGATTATAACGGAATAGCAAGCTACTATGGGTTGGAGGCGACATGTTTTCAAGATCTAGGTGCTAAATATCACAACACACCAGCGGGAACATATAATTTTCTAGCATACCTTAACCTCGTATTAAGGGCACTGCTCCTTTTGGTAATATTATGCAACTACACTACGGTGTGACAAACAAAACGAGCATCCTCCCTTCGGTATCAGATGAAAGGTAGCTCCAAAGAAATTGTTTGCACTATGTAGAGTACTAACAAAAACCGTCGCAAGAACTCGTAAAAAGGGGTAAAGAAGAGAAACCAGTCGACCCCGAATCCCATCACAACAAAGATGCATGCATTCCGCATTCATTTCTACGATCCTCAGGAGCAATAATCATATGTATGTAACCGAGTCACAATCCCAGCCAAGAAAGCAATTTAACATAATTTCTGCATAAGAATTCTTTAAAATCTCAAATTCAAAGGCTTGCTGCTCTTATTACAAACGTCATAACACCATAAGACAAAATATCATTGATCTAGTATGCAATGCCAGCAATTGTTCAGACTCACTTCATTTTAAAGCAAATAGTGTAATGTAAGGTTACAGCAGTTCCCCTAAATAGTTTCACGCAGCAGCGGTTGCAGCTGCAGGTGTTTCTGCTGCAGATTTTTCTTCGGCAGCGGCAGCGACAGGTGCCTCTTCAGTGGGAGCAGCAGTGGGAGCAGCCGGAGCTTCTTTGGTCTCTGGTTCTGCCTCCCAGAAGGAGGTTTTCTTCCCCGTCTTTGAAACAGTTTGTAGAACAGCATCTGGTGTTACATTACCTTTCACTGTTACCTTTTGTTCATCAATGTTCACATCAAATGTCTCCACACCTAAAAGAAATAATACATACAACCCAAAGTAATAAATCACCAGATGTTCAGTAATCATCAATTACCAAATTGAAAAATCATAGCATGTCAAGGCATTTCCTTGCATGCACAGTTTAGCAAAAGTTATTGCTTATGGTAACCAAAATTACTTCTTGATGAATAAGGATCAACGACATAATAGAACTAGCAGATATCGTAAAATAAATCACAATCCTCCAGCTGATAACACAAGAGAACGACGATGATTTAGCAATCAAGAATAAACACAGTAAAAATGTTAAGAAGATTAGTGGAATAACAACCTTCCATTTTGGTGAGGACTCTCTTGACGGCACCAACACATCCTTGACAGGACATGCCAACCTTGAGCACAACTGTCTGTCAAAGAACCAAACTTTGTTTCCTTAATAAATATCCAAAACAGAAAATAACAGAGCCCAAATATAAAAAAACAAATTTAAAAAGAAAAAGAAAAAAGAAAACTAAGGACATCAAAGTCACCGACATAACAATCCATGGACGCCATCAGAAATACAAGGCAAGGTTACGAGGAAAAAAGAGAGAGCTGAATTCCATATAGGGTACGTAATCCATGACGAAACTTCGCCACCATAGTAAACCTACGTAGTTGTGGTTATATAGCTCGGTTTGCGAATGCCATATTGATGGGAAGTTAAGAGGAAGGAAAACATGCCAGAGATCTATCCTATAAGCTCACGGTACAATTCTATGACAAGTAGTGCACTTCAGATAAGCAATCATAACCAATTATCCACTCCATAGCTAACAACAACATGGTTTCCTAATAAATTTGACAAATCGAAAAGTTTAGAATCCTAGAGACAATTCAGGACAGTTTATGCTTAAGTAAACATATCATATGAAAAATGTTCAAGGTATTTGTCCATGTGATGGTGTCGATGTTGCTTGATCTGTTTTGCTTATATACATAAAAATCTTCATGATCCATAAAGAGCCCCTTTGCCGCATATAAATGGATTATTAAAAACCCTGAAAAATGTTCTGTAGTCTAATTGGCCTATCCTCCTGTCCTGAAAGCCACTTAGATTAACCAATCCAATGCTGGGTGAACCCAACAAAGGAAATATGAGGATCTCTTAGCTCATTTTTTCCCCCTAAAACCTTATTATAGTTGCTTAATTTTTCCCCTTAGAACAAATAGTATCATGCTGAAACGTTAACTATAGTTCATAACTTTTTACGTTACGTGAACAATTTTCCTTTCAAGGGGATCGAAAAGTAAATTAATTCCATATCTAATTTCTCATAATAATTAATAGTTCATAGGCATTGAATTTGAAAAAAAAAAACCCAATTTGATACATCTAAATAGAAAGAGAAAGGAATATAACAAAGGAATATAACAAAGAATCAGATCAATAATTAGGTCCCCTTTAATTACGACTTCACTAATTCATCGCTGGGAGTTGATGAGCTAGGAAAAATTACCTCGGCCATCGCGTTGAGAAGGTGAAGGGAAAAAAAAAAGAAAGAATCTCGATCAAAACGGAGCCAGCGGAGATGAGACCCTGCCTCGCGTGCTCGCGTTTAAATAGAGAAATTTGGGGGTTTATTTGGGAATTTTCAAGGGAAAAGAATGATGAAGCCCCGGTGCAGTGCGCGGGAGATGTGGTGTTTTCGTAAATATGTTGTACTTCAGTGGGGGGTTTTTGAGGACATTAGAGGGTACTTCGGTTCGCTACGCACAGTACAATGGCATCTGTGCCGTTCAGTATTGCATCCGATGGCTAATAAATGTCTAAACATATTTCTTTTGTTTTGGCCTTTTTACGGCCACATTGGGCCTATTCGATTTTTTATGAAGGTCAACTTATCCTACCATCAGTTGGGCCGTCGGTGGCCCCTTGCAAGGGAAAGCAAGCGATGATATGGGCCCCGTTAACCTCACCATTTGTTATTCGCCGGAGCGCACTATCATATCCACGAGAAAAAGAGTTTTCGTGACATAATCATGTTTGGAAAAAGAGACTGATACTATACAGAGGTGGAATTGATGCGATATATATGTCACAGGGCATTATCATTGCGAAAGGGCCTAAATAAATAAATAAATAAATAAAACGAGACTTCACAGGCAAAGTTAATAAAACCTTTCAAAGAACTTCTGGCGTTAAAGTTCATAATCGACGCGGTGTTTGGTGAACTGCAGATGATTTAGTTATGCAGTTAGGTTCTTCTTCCGTCTAACACTGACGGATAGAATCTAATCTAATCTCATATATTAATAGTAGTTAAGCTAATTAATACTGGTCAATCTTATTTTTTTTATCATATGTTATTTCTGTATTAAGATTGGATAAGGACCTTGAACGATGAGTGGCCTGCAAGAATCTTTCGCTATCGCTCAGCGGCTGAAAATGGGCGACGACCGGCCAGAACGGATTGGGTTTCAGGAGCCCATTTCTTAAAGAATCCACGTCCGTTTATGCCCAGTCCAAATTTTCACGAGCCGTATATTAACCTGAGAGGCTAAGGTCCAGGGCCTTATTAACAAGCCTAGGATTAACCCAGCATGATCAAAACAAAGGCCCATTGGCACGGAACAACTATAGTATTAGGAGCCCATTTCCTGAATCATCCATATCCGTTTCTGTCCCACCCCGATGTTCACGAGCCCCATAGCAACCTGAGAGCGTAAGGTTATGCCCAATACGAAGATGGGTTAGAGGAGGGTGGTTGAACTGATTAATTTAGTGATTAAAATTTAGCTTAAAAAACTCTTTTTTGAGTTTTCATACATCTTTTTGTGAAATATAAATTTTTTTAAAACCGGGTCATGTTCAGTCCTAGCTCAGTTAAATTTTTTAAAGAGCTGCCAAACACACCTTTTCTATCGAGGATATATCTATAGTTAATATAAAATGGATCTGGATCGCCTTCGTTAAGCAACCTCTTAAGTACAATTGGCAGCGTATAAGATCCTGAAGATGCTTCTTAGATATTCCGAAAATCACGAAAAGGCCCCAATTGTAGTTGAAATCCAATCCCATATGATTAAAGCTAGCTAGCCAACTCCGCGTTCTTCCATGCTCTCTCTGTGCCGCTCACTCCAGCATCACCTCTCCCTTTTGAGATTCGCTTGGCGAATGCGATTTTAGTTGATGCGACTGTACTTTAACCATTTGAGAAGTAGCAAATTATTAAGGTTTACGAAGACGATCGTTCAGTACTTTCAAAAGAAAAGAAGCAAACAATCCAAAATTTAAATTCATAAGATTAATTATGATGTTAGGCATACTCAATTGAATTTATTGGGCTAAGTGCGTATGTCCCTTATAAAGTATCCTCAGTTGCCAAATAGTTCCTCAAATCTCAGTATTCGCTTATTAGTCCCTCAAATTCTTAATTTTCTTAAAAATTCGTCTCTCTTGTCAGGCGAAGTTATCAATAATTAACCCTATAATTTAAAACATTACCAATCCATTTCTAACTAGTTTATACTCGCATCCCACTCCATCTGAAACCCAAACCCGATAACCTCTGCTTCTCCAATAGCCAGGAGCTTTCCCAAACCCAATCAAAATCTTTTTCTAATGGTTATATTTTCAACTAGAGTTAGCATAAACTCCACGTGGAAAACTTAGGGGCACTTGGGTAATTTTAGATGTTTGGTTAAAGCTTCCCCAAGCCCAATCCAAAGATTTTTCTAATGGTTATATTCCCAACTAGAATTAGCGAAAACTCCACGTGGAAAACTCGGTGGGTAATTTTAGATGTTTGGCTAAGGTTTATCCTAACAAGAGCTAGAGAATCCCTAATGAAATTGCCATATAAATGAAGATTTAATGGGCTAATAAGCAAATACTTAGATATGAGGAACTATTTGACAACTAAGAGGGTGTTTGGGAAAGCATATTTTTTAAGCTTTTAAGTTATGCTAGCTTTTAATGGCTTTTGGCTTTTTGGATAAAAATGCTATAAAAATTATTTCAGTAGAATAGTAATTTGTTTAGTCAAACCTAACTTTTTTAAATGAGCTTATAAGCTAGTTTTTCAAAAGCTGGGGTATACCGGTTTTTTACATAGGACTTATAAACTAACTTATTATGCATTTTACCAAAGTATAGATAGAAATGAAAAGGCTTAGCTTAAAAGCTAGCTAGTTTGACCAAAAAATAAACCTTCCGGCCCACATACCCTCTAACATAGATCATTAAGTTCATCAACAATTCAACATAATATTGAAAAGTATCCGATAGAAGCGGAAGAGTACTTGAATGACATCGCGCCAACCTGGCTAGCGCTTAACTTTAAAGCATACGGCAAGGCGCGAGCACGTGAGCGTATATAGCTTACATTGCATCGCAACATCAGCATCGGAAGCTCGAAACACAAACAATTTCATTAATGCATTACGATTTACACGACAATCAAATCAAATGCAGTATTCTCTTACGCGAAACAATTTACAACTTGACCACATTATTCGCGCCGTAAGCCTTGGTTATCTCGTAATTTGAGCACCACCTTTGCTTGTCCTAATTACTTGCCTACAGTTTACAGTCTGGTCAACTACAAAAGCTCACTTGCAAGAATCAAGCCTATAAGAAGGGCTCCGACCCTCAGCCCAAATCCAAATCAATCACTACCGAATTCGGGAGCAATTGCAGCAGAACGCAGAAGAAAAATGACGGCACGATCAACTCTGGCATTAATGATGCTGGCGTGCGCTGCTCTGTTTCTGAGCGTGGCTGAGGCGAGCAAGAAAGTAAAGTGCCATGACAAGAAAGGGTTTCCTCTTTGTGGAGGCTACCAGTTCCATTGCCCCGACTCTTGCCCTAATTCTTGCTACGTTGACTGTGAAATATGCCGCCCTATATGCTGTAAGTCGTACGTTTGAGTCTCGTCAAAATGGGGCCAGGTTCAAATTAACCTGACCCCATTTGGAGAGAGAAAATCCGTTTGGTTCCAAACCGTTCTAATATCAGCCCGGTTTTTCTAGCTAGATCCAAATTTAGTCTTTAAACTGGTTTTGCATCGGATCACTTTCAATAGGTTTAGTTTAAAACATGACCATGATTAATCCTAACTCAATTTTAGAGTGGCTGTGAATCCAGCCTAGCTTATTGTATTTGTATAATTTTAACTTGATGGCCTATAATATATTTGTGCTGTTACATTTTAGGTTTATAATTTCCCGCATCTAACATATTTGATTTTGGGCGCGCAGCCTGCGACAAGCCCGGTGGTGTGTGCCAAGACCCAAAATTCGTCGGCGGCGACGGCATCACATTCTATTTCCACGGCAAGAAGGACCGCGACTTCTGCCTCCTCTCTGACTCCGACCTCCACATCAATGCCCACTTCATCGGCAAACGCGACCCCTCAATGACCCGTGACTTCACCTGGGTCCAATCCATCGCCCTCCTCTTCGACGACAACCGTCTCCACGTCGGTGCCCAAAAGACCGCCACTTGGGACAACGACGTCGACCGCCTCGTGATCACCTATGACGGAGAGACCATCGATCTCCCCACAACCGAAGGCGCCAGCTGGCAATCATCCACTCTCCCCACGCTCTCCGTCGTCCGATCCTCGGGCACCAACGCCGTCACCCTTGAAGTCGAGGGCAAGTTCAAGATCACCGCCAACGTCGTCCCGATCACCGAGCAAGAATCTAGGGTTCACAACTACGGAATCACCGCTGACGACTGCTTCGCTCACCTCGAGCTAGGGTTCAAGTTCTACTCCCTCACCGACGACGTGCACGGTGTGTTGGGACAGACTTACAGAGAGGGGTACGTCAGCAGGGTCAAGATGTCGGCGAACAACCCGATCATGGGAGGTGAGCACAGGTTCTCGACATCCCAACTGTTCGCCCCGGATTGTGCCGTGTCGAGGTTCGGCCGTGCTGGGTCCGGCATTGCCACGATGCCGGAGCTGTCTACTGTCAACTGCGCGAGTGGGGTTGCAGGTCGTGGGATCGTGTGCAAGAAGTGATGGGAAGTTAATAAGCCATGATAATTATTTAATTATTGGATAATTATTTATTTACTAGTATTCATCCCGTGCTAAGCACTGTATCCTTACAGATTATTTTTGTGCGTAATTTTTCATCATCTCATTTTTTGTTTTGTCACAATAAATTTATCTTAAACATACTTGAAGTCCATCATATAACCAATGAGGATATAGTTTTGTCACGATAAATTTATCTTAAACATACTTGAAGTCCATCATATATAACCAATATAAATTAATCATTTATTCAAACCTAATATAAATCACATGATAAGGATAGTAAGTTTTGCAGATCACAATAAGTAACACAGGGAAAGAAAAGCAGAAACACAATGTACTAAATTTCTCTTTATTCGTTATTAGCATATATTCAAACCCAATATAAATCACATGATAAGGATCTTAAGTTTTGCAGATCACAATAAGTAACACAGGGAAAGAAAAACAGAAACACAATGTACTAAATTTTTCTTTATTCGTTATTATCATATATTCAAACCCAATATAAATAACTGGATCTTTCAATACACCAAGCTGTCAACATATTTTCCATACTTACAACACGAACCTCTTCATTTCTTTCTAACCATTTAACCCTTCTATTCTATTTGTATATTTGTATCTTCTTGATTGCTCTACATTGAACATATAAGAGATTGTGACGCTAGTGATAGATCAAATGAAGTAAAGGAATGTAGATAATGCACGACGTTCATCAAAGGACCTGCATTTTGTAGTGTACTCTGAATCGGCACGACCTGCATGAATGGATATTGGATTAGATTTATGTTGCTTCCATCTTACGTTAGGGTAGAACATTGAGTATCTCTTTTATTCATTTGCTTATAATGGAGTAACATAACCTACTTATATTTGGTCATTTCTTTGTTTCTAGTTTCATGAAAATTCAGAAGCATAGATAATGCAGGCAAAAAGTATTTAACTCTTCCAACTTTTTCATGCATCTTTGTACCTTATTACCTGCAGTAATTATTTTTATCTTATTTGGTCCTTTGAAGGAATTCTCGTCAATTACATTACTGGATGTAAGAATAGTCATCTTTGATCCCGGTGAGTTGACAGTATTTTTCAAACCAAAAACATAGAACATCAGGTCTACAGGTTCACTGCCAAAGTTTACAACCGGCACAAAGGGGATAAATAGAAGAAAGATTGTCAAAAAAGTAAAAATACAATAAATTGAAATCATAGTCAGCACCAGGTCAATTTGTAGAAGCAAACAATAGTTTTCAAAGTTAAAAACAAAATAAGAGAGAAACAGAATAACAATCAATTGATACCTGGCCAATTTTAGCATGTTAAACTGAAAGAAAATATGTTAAAAAAGTATATTCTGCTCTTGGAATATAATGATTGCAATCTTAGTGCAGGTTTACATGCTTAGACTTTACTAATGACAGAGAAATAGATGATTATTTTCAAAAATTAAAGGGAGGGATTATAAAGGGCGAGAGGGTTGGTGAATTTCATTTGTATTTGTTTAACAACCCCATCAGTTAATATTTCAAACCGAATACACATTCAAGAATTAGCGTGTTTTCATTGATTACAGCAACTCAACATGAGCTTTCATCACTAATGTTTCAAACATATGGAATAAAACATGTCACTATTGTTGCAAAGTTGCAGTAGTCAGTTCTATTGTGTATGAGGATCTACGTTGTCAGCAATTGATTCCTTTTCCTCATCATAAAGAAAATACTCATATGCATCAAAGAACACCCTAAATATTCCTTGAAAGAGTAATATAATGAGGGATCAAAGAGCACCATTCAAGAATGCAATGAAGATGGAACTCGTGCTTGCAGCATGTAACCTAAAAAATGAACCCATGTATCAAATCAGCAAGACCCCAACTTTAAACTTCTAAAATTCCAATTAAATTGCAAATGTAAGCATATTGATACCGCTGAAGGATCATCGACACAGAACTCTTCAAGGCAAATGCTGCATGAATCATCACAGGCATCTTGAATCCCTCCTTCAACAAAGGCAGCAGGTGATGCTTGTTGACCCTTTATCTTGTCAGAAGCGTCCATCCTCAAACCCTAACACCAAAAGAATCACATTTTGAGCCAAATTTAAAAAAAAAACATTTTAAGACGAATTTCAATCAAACAATGGTCAACTTTCAAAATATCTAAAATAATTGATCAATCTAGAGCATAGTATCAAGAAAACTGTCTACTTTTCTGATAAATTACGAAAGTGTACCCAAAATTCCTAAGTTTATGGGGAAACACCTACCACCAAAAAACTCAATTTTGAGGCGAAATTCAACAAATATGATCAATTATCAAAATTCCCAAGACAATTGATCAATATTGAGCACGATTCAATAAATCAGTCTCCTTTCCACAAATATAACAAAGTTGCACGTGCACCCGAACTTTAAAAAATATTGAAAAACCCTAACGCCAAAAGGATCACATTGAGGCGAAACTCCACAAATATTGAAAAATTCCGATGTCGGGGCTCCTGATCCAGCAACGAAGATAGATCTTCAAGAACTCGCCTCGTAGGAGCAGCGGAGGCAACATCGGAGGTCGAAGCTCCTCGGCCTGATGTCGGAGGCCCACCGCGACATCGGAGGTGGAAGCTCCTTGTAAGAATCAACCGCTGTTGATGACGCCGGAGAGAAACTTCCAGGTGGCCATGAGGGAGCCCGGGAAGGGCCGAAGGCGCGGTGGGCCTAGAGGACGAAGCCCCCGTTGCCGTGGAGGGCGGCGGCGAGCTTTGCGGTGATCAGGGCCTCAGGGATGGACCAGATGAAGGGGAAGAGGAAGAAGCCGAGGATCGAGAGGATGGGGCCGAGGGCTAGGGAGGGGTTCAGTAGAGAGAGAGAGGATGAAGGAGAATATGAGGAGTGGAGGGAGACATCGTGGGGTTTTTTCCCCTCTTTCTCGTGTTCGTGCGTGGGGAAGTTGGGAGCAGACGGTTGTGGAGAGGTTTGGTTGGTTATTCATTTTATTTTTTCATCTATGTTTTTTTGGTTACTGTTCATTTTATCTTTCATGTTGTTCTCCTTTAGTAATAAAGAAGTAGATATATGTTCGTTTGGGTGCGAGAGAATTAATTAATTGTTGTAATAAGAGCTGAGGATAGGCTCAGCGTCGAAGAAGGGAATGATGTGTTAATTGTTTGTACTTGTTGAAGTGGTGGTGTACTGTTGAATATGCATCCTATTATTTGTATTTTTCCAAATATAATCAATTTTTCATTTCTAATGCTTTCAAATGAATGATTTATGGTACAATAACAGCAAAATTTCCGTTACATGCTTGCGCAAGTACCAATTTTCATATTCGACTGAAAAGTTTTCATTAAGTGAGCCAATGAGCAACTATTCGCGTCTTATAAGTGAGCCAATTGAGTAAATGTCACCTAACACACTGAAATTTTACACAATGAAAAGACTAAATGAAGCTTAAATACCCTAACGTTTCACTATCTTTGCACTTAAATACATTAAGCTGTAAAAAGTAGTATAAAAATACTACGCGTTGTTAAAAAGTAGCACATTGCTACCTTTTGTTAAATAGATAACAGAATATTTCTAAGAATATTCCTATGTACATAGTACGCATGAATTTTATTATCGTACCGCCCCTATTTATTGCTTTAATTACCATTCTATCTACCTCTTTAGTTTATTACTAATATTTTAATAGAGGGCATTTTTGTTAAAACTAACGGTGTTAGTCTAATTCTAACGTGGACAACTTGGGGTATTTTTGTGCTACCTTTTACAACTTAGGGCATTTAAGTGTAAATATGATAAAATATTAAAGTATTTAAATGCTATTTAGCCTAATGAGAACATTAAAAAAAAGTTTTCTATCGATAAAATAAAAATACAGCTAGTACTAGTTGCTGAACCTAATTACCGAACTCTACCCGTTTGGGCCGTTATTTCCTAATCCAATTCCAGAACCAAACCCGGCCCGTCACCCGTTTCTACTATCATACCCAAACCCGTTGCCCGATCAAAAAACGCACATCCCAAATGCCGATCGCAAATTGACGACAAAACCTAAACTCGCGATTTTCGCCTTTCGAGATTTCGAGCCTCTCTCTGTCATCCGCGAGCGGCGCCGGCGAGCACCGACCACTCTGCCACCTCCGGCCGCCGTCCGTCCTCAAGACTCGAGTTCAAGTTCTACCAGCCTCTCCATCTCAGGCTTTCAGGTTGGAAAAATTTCCAACTTTTTTAATGTTTTTGTTGGTATAAAGTTTAATCAGTTGGTAAGGGTCTAATCTTTCCGTAGATGTTAATGAAACCAGTTTTTAGTGTGAAAATGAATTTTTAGAGATTGGTTTGAGCTTAGATTAGATAAAAGTTATAATTTTGTGAATTTTGATGATTAATTCATCTGAAAGTTACCATAATTAATCATTAAGATTTGAGGCCTTATATATCACTTGTTAGAACATTTCTTTCATGTATGTATCCACAGACTACGCGTAAGTTGCCAACAATTTATGCATGTAGAGAATAGTTTCAGAATTTACAATTAGCTGACTTTGCACCCTCACGTTCTGTAGATTCTTCAGAAATGAGCATGCAAATATTGTTAGCGCAATCAGATTGAATTGTTTTCGAATTTTATTTGCGATGTCCCATATGGATTTGCTTCGAGCTGCTGCACTTTAAAAATCTCCATCATTGTCCACTGAAATTTGCGGACTCTGAGTTCCTCCAGAGATGCTTCATACTGCTTTTATCTTGTGGCTAAAATAATTGATGCTATAGTCTGTCCCAGGTTTCTCTTCTGGAATGATATATTCATTTTCTTTATTATTTTATTTCTGTTTTCAGGATGCCAATTTAAGGAAATGACATGAAGTTTAGACCTATGCTATTGAATGATTTAGTCAAATGATTTTATTTATTTATTTATAAACAGTCATATAAATTGTTTGAAATTGCTCTCTTTCCCTTTATTATTGTTTGAAATAAATTTTAAAGGAATTATAGTGTATTGTTAATGTTGGGTAAATAACCCACAAAACTGGTATCAGAGCTTCTCGGTTCTAGGACAGCTTTCAATCCTCCACAATGGCTTCTGTGAAGTTCTCGGTGTCGATCTTCGATGGCCAGAACAATTTCGGCCTATGGAGGATAAAGATGAAGGCTTTGTTGCGACGTGAAGGCTTAAAGCTATCGACGGGAAATACCCAGAAGATATGACTAGTGCTGAGATCGAAGAGATGGACGAAAAGGCTCACAACGCCTTGCAATTGTCACTATCCGACAATGTGCTTCGTGAAGTTGCCGATGAGGAAACGGCAGCGGGGTTGTAGTCAAAGCTCGAAAGTCTCTACCTGAAGAAATCTCTTACTACGAGATTATACCTGAAGCAGCGGCTATACACATTGAAGATGAAGGAAGGTACACCCATTCAAGAACACCTTGATGAATTTAATAAAATTGTCATGGATATGAAAAACCTGGATCTTAAGCTTGATGATGAAGACCAGGCTCTCATTGTGTTATGTTCCTTGCCTAACTCTTATGAAAACTTTGTTAACTCTATGTTGTATGGAAGAGAATCCATAAGTCTTGAGGATGTGAAGGCCTCTTTGAACTCTGTTGAGTTGAGAACAAAGTTGAATGGGAGAGGTACCGATAGGCAGGCTGATGGTCTGCTAGCCAGAGGTAGATCGAAGGCCAGAGAGGGTGATAAAGGGCAATCCAGAAATCGCTCAAAGTCTAGGTCAGCCCCAAACAAGAAAAATGTGGAGTGTTTCTACTGTCACAAGAAAGGGCATTACAAGTCAGAATGCTATGCTCTAAAGAGGAAAGACAACCAGCATGGTGAAACCTCAGATTCAGCTAATACGGCAAAAGCTGATACTGCCGTTGTTGCTGAGACTGTTCTTGCAGTATGTCCCTTGGATGGCCGCTCCGATAGAGAATGGATCTTGGATACAGGTGCGTCTTTTCATATGTGTCCAAATAAAGATTGGTTCACTACTTACAGATCTATAAGTGGTGGATCAGTTTTGATGGGAAACAATGCTGTTTGCAAGACAATTAGCATTGGTACAGTTCGCATCCGGTGTCACGATGGGATAGTGAGAACTTTGTCAGATGTGAGACATATCCCGGACTTAAAGAAAAATCTGATTTCTTTGAGTTCTTTGGATTCTATTGGGTGTTCTTACACTGGCGAAGGTGGAGCTCTTAGAGTTACTAAGGGTTCATTGGTTGTGATGAAAGGTAGTAAGGTGAACAGTCTTTATATTCTCCAAGGAAGCACGGTGACAGGCTCTGCAGGTGTGTCTTCTGATGCTGATAGGGACACCATTTAGTTGTGGCACATGCGTTTAGGCCACATGAGTGAGAAGGGGATGATTATTTTGAGTAAATGTGACTTACTCTGTGGTGATCATACATCATCACTGGATTTCTGTGAACATTGTGTGTTTAGGAAGCAAACTCGGGTCAGCTTCTCGACTGGCTCACATACGACGAAGGGCACTCTCGACTATATCCATTCAGATTTGTGGGGACCTGCTCAGGTTCCATCCAAAGGTGGTTCTCTTTATTTTCTGACATTTATTGATGATTTTTCCTGGAAAGTTTGGGTTTACTTTCTCAGGCGCAAAAACGAGGTGTTCGAAACTTTCAAGAAGTGGAAAGTACTTGTTGAGAATCAAACTGGAAAGAAGATTAAACGCCTCCGAACAGATAATGGCCTAGAGTTCTGCAGTGGTGAATTCAATCAGTTCTGCTCAAATTCTGGGATCGTACGACATCGCACGGTCAGGCACACTCCTCAGCAAAACGGGGTAGCAGAACGTATGAATAGAACGTTGATGGAGAGAGCTAGGTGTATGCTCTCAAACTCTGGTTTGGATAAAGACTTCTGGGCTGAAGCTATTAACACAGCTTGTTACTTGGTGAACTGGTCTCCTTCTACCGTCATTGAACACAAGACTCCAAATGAGGTATGGTCAGGTAAACCAAATGACTATTTAAATTTAAAGGTATTTGGATGTCCCGCTTACTATCATGTTAGAGAGGGTAAGCTTGAGCCTAGAGCTAAGAAATGCATATTTATTGGTTATGCTGATGGCGTTAAAGGCTATCGTTTGTGGAGTCTTGAACCTGATTCTCCTAAATTCATTATTAGTAGAGATGTTACTTTTAATGAAAGATATATGCTTGATCATGGGAAGGTTTCTGTTGAGTCTACAGGAAATGAAGAGAAGACCATGGATAAGGTGGAGCTTCAGGTGGAGCTCGAGGGAGAGACGTCTCAAAAGTCGTCTATAAAATTTGCGCCTACAGCTGTAGAAGAGCAACATGATTCAGGCTCAGATGCTGATGATGCTGAGACTGAAGAACTTTATTCCATAGCCACTGGCAGAGAGAGGAGACAGATCAAACCTCCTCAAAGATATGCGCATGCTGAATTAGTGGCGTATGCTCTCACGACAGCTGAAGAGATGAGTATTCAAGAGCCATCAAACTTTACTGAAGCTGTCTCATGCGGAGAATCTGGACGTTAGGCCACGACTATGACAGAAGAACTCGAGTCACTCTACAAGAATCAGACTTGGGATTTGGTGCAATTACCTAAGGGTAAAAGGGCAATAGGATGCAAGTGGATTTTCAAAAAGAAAGAAGGGATCCCAGGGGTTGAAGATGCTAGATTCAAAGCACGGTTGGTGGCTAAGGGTTATAGACAAAAGGAGGGAATTGACTATGATGAAGTGTTCTCTCCGGTTGTGAAGCATACCTACATCCGTGTATTGCTTGTCATGGTTGCTCTATTTGATCTGGAGCTTGAGCAGCTTGATGTGAAGACTGTATTTTCGCATGGCGAACTTGAGGAGACTATCTACATGTCTCAGCCAGAGGGATACATCGTAGAAGGTAAAGAAGATCAAGTTTGCAGATTGAAGAAATCTTTGTATGGCCTGAAGCAATCTCCCAGACAGTGGTACAAGAGGTTTGATAATTTTATGCTTAGTCATGGGTACTTAAGAAGTACTTATGATAGTTGTGTGTACTACATGCATCTAGAAGATGATTTTTTTATTTATCTTCTATTATATGTCGATGACATGCTTATTGCTGCTAAGAACATGTCACGGATTCTTATTTTGAAGAAACAACTCAGTGATGAGTTTGAGATGAAAGATCTTGGTGCAGCAAAGAAGATCTTAAGTATGGAGATCAGGAGGGACAGGAAAGCTGGAACATTATATCTCTCACAGAAGAGCTATATTGAAAAGGTACTTGAACGCTTTGGGATGAAGAAGGCCAAGCCCTTTACGACTCCTTTGGCTCCTCACTTTAGTCTCTCGGCTTCAGATTCACCTACAAGTGAGAACGAGAAGAAGGAGATGTCCCGAGTTCCATACTCTAATGCAGTGGGTAGCATTATGTATGCTATGATTTGCACTCGTCCAGACATTGCCCAGGCAGTCAGTGTAGTGAGCAGATACATGGCTCAACCAGGGAAGGCACACTGGGAGGCAGTGAAGTGGATCCTTCGGTATCTCAGGGGTACCTCAGATTTGGGTTTAGTTTTTGATAGCAGTACTTTAGGAAACTCAGTTGTAGGTTTTGTAGATTCTGACTATGCAGGTGATCTCGATAAAAAGAGATCTTTGACTGGTTATCTTTTTACTCTTTCTGGCTCAGCTATTAGTTGGAGATCGACTCTACAGTCGACAGTTGCCTTGTCTACTACAGAGGCAGAATACATGGCAGCAGCAGAAGCGGTAAAAGAGGCCATTTGGTTGAGAAATCTCGTGAGTGAGCTTGGACTACAGCAGGAGGCTAGTTCAGTTGTATTTTGCGACAATCAGAGCGTAATACATCTAAGCAAAAACTCAGCACATCATGAGAGGACAAAACATATTGATGTCAGATATCATTTCATTCGTGAGGCAACTACTGAAAGGAATATCACGATGAAGAAGATTGGTACTGCAGACAATCCAGCTGACATGTTAACCAAACCCATCTCGACCTTCAAGTTCAAGCACTGCTTGAATTTGGGAGGCATTCAAACTTGTTAGGTGGCCCCGTTTGGGGCATTGTTTGCAAGACAGGGTAAAATTCACTAGTTATCGATGTTTGGAGAGTGATCACATTCTCGTTTAGGTTTTGACTTGTGGTGGATGGAGTCCGTTGTCATGAGTCCGTTGTCATGGCGTACTGGACGCAACAAGTAAGACATTTGATGTGGTTTAGTGTCGGCTCAGTTTTGGGAAAACTTCACCGAGGTGGAGATTGTTGGTCAGTCAACTATATCAAGCACCGAAAGGTGACTTGCTTTCGGTGGCCGTATTGACATAGAGAGGGGTGGCTGAAGCATGATTTTGTTGACAAAATCAAGCATGATTTTGTTGACAAATGGTGTATGTTTTTTCCTATATAAAGCATACGGGAGATAGAGAAAATAGATGAGCTTCTGAGTCTTCTTGAGATTTAGTATCAGAGCTTAAGAAATCCAGCAGAGAGTGATTGAGAGAAAAAGAGAGAGAAAGCCACACAACGAAATCTGTGAGCTCTCAATATTTTGTACGAGTGTTGTATGTTGAGAAAGAAATATAGTGATACACCCTCTTGCCGTGGACGTAGATCAATTTGATCGAACCACGTAAATATTGTGTTTGTGATTGTCTCTCTATTCTCTGGTTCAGTGGGTAATTTCCCCAACAGTTAATCTATTAGGTCTACAAGAAGATTAGAATTTGTACTTTGTAGTTATGGGAAAACTAACTACAAGTCTACAATTGATAACTTGTCATGCTTATTTATAGGTAAAAAGAAACTTTTGAAGATTGGAGCATGTTGATTTAATGAAAGATGAATATGTTGAAACGACTCAAGTATTCTTGAAGATATTTTTTTTTTGGGAAAAACTTCTATCCAGGTTCTATTTTTCACCTACTTACATATATGAAAACTTATTATACACACTCGCTTTTAGCCGCTTAAGCAGTTTGCAAAGCGAAAGTGATGCCTCACAGTTCTGCTTTCGTCAAAAGCACAACCAATGAAAGCAGATGTAGTGCTTTCTACTTGAAAATGCAGCAGAAAGCTCGTAAAAGCATTGTTAAGTACTTAATAGCGCTTTAAAAAGGTACGAGTTTATATTATACCCGACCCGAATCCGAACTTGACCCATTTTCTTAAGTAACCCCCCTCTCTCCCCCCTCCCCCTCTACCCTCCCTCCACTTGTGCGACTTGAGACGAAAATAATCCCTAACCCTAACTCCCACTCTAGCCACCTTCTCCCCTACCTATAACCAACTCTACTATTTCTCACCACAAAATTTGCATCTAAATACTTCTTCAGCAAGCTCCCATCACCATCATAACATCACCTTCCCATGAACTCCTCATGGAAGCTCATCATCACCATCTCCAGTCGAAGCTCCTCCACCTACTTCTCCAGTTCAAATCCACTTTTTCACTTGGTGTTTTTTGCCACATTTTGTTGCTAAAGCCCCAAAAAGCTTGACCGCTTTCCACTTTCTACAACCTTGCTATATACTATAATATGATTGCATTGTAACTGATGTACAGATGTATAATAAAGTATGATGGTTATATTTTGCGCCCCCACCAACCAAAAAAATCATCCTTGCTCCACCACTAGGACTTAGATTCCATGATCTCCATCCAACTATTAAGTCGACCGATCTACTTTCTATATATCTGCTATTGTAAGATTTGAACAAGATATATAGTTGGAAATTGTGTTAGTGCTTCGTATAAAGAAACCAAGATATTATCACTACCCAGAACAGTCTATATACCTTATGCAAGCGGGCATCACTCTATGAAGGACAAACTTCCAAAAATGAAAGGGAAGTTGAATAACTCCACATATATGCATAAGTGGCTTCTAAATATCCCTACTTAAATAATATAAAATAGAATATGATCAACCAACTTCTCATCTGACTTCTACAATGTGCAAAACTTGGTTCCTTGAAACTTATGTTTTTTAAGGTTATTCTAAGTATTTTCCATAATAAATTAACGTGGAGAAGACTGCTTACCTTAAATAATTATCTTGGGTAATCCTATAAAAATTTATGAATACAAATAATTCTTCTATATTTGATTGTTTTAATTTTTTATGTTGATATTGATTGTTCTAACTAGAGAGGAAGACAATTATGTATTTTCATGAGGATTAGTATTGAAATCATGAGTTATAACTTATAAAATCATGAATTTTGGTTTCTGCAAAATTATTTACCAATGAAAAAATAATAAGAAATGATAAAAATTATGGATTATAGTTTATAAAATCATAAATTTCGGACTTGGCAAGACTAAAAATGGGCAAAATAGTGTGTTATAGCTCATGAAGTCGTGAAGTTGAGACTTCACAAAATTATTTACCAATGGTTCGAAATGACTAATAATGTTCAATAATCGTGGGTAATAGCTCATGAAATTAGGAATTTTATCACCCGCGAAATTATTTGCTAAGGGTCAGAACGACTAAAAATAGTAAAAAAGCGTGTGTTATAACTCAGGAAATTGTGGGTTGTATCTCATAAAATCATGATTTTTAGCTTTCGTGAATTTTTTTAGCGACAACTCGAAATGACTAAAAATAGCAAATACCATGGGTTAATATCCATAAAATCATGAATTTTAGCCTAAAATTATTTGCTAACGGGTCAAAATGACTAAAATGGCCCAAAAGCGGGGGTTATACCTTAAGAAATTATGAATTTTGGTCAACGCAAAATTATTTGACAATGGGATGACTAAAAATTGTAAAAAATCATGGTTATAGCTCAATAAATCGTGAGTTTCGGTCATCATGAAATTATTTGACAACAGATCGAAATAATTAAAATAATAAAAAAAATTGTGGGTTATAGTTCACGAAATTGTGAATTTTAGCCACCACAAAATTATTTAACATCTAGTCGAAATGACTAAAAATGGTAAAAAATCATGGATTATAGCTTATGAAATCTTTAATTTTGGCTTTTGCAAAATTATTTCACATGTCGAAATGACTAAAAAAAGGCCAAAAATTATAGGTTAGCTCATACTATCGTGAATTTTGGTTTCCACGAAATTATTTATCAATGTGTTGAAACGATTAAAAATGACAAAAAATCATGAGCTATAGCTAATGAAATCATGAATTTTGGCCTCACCGAAATTATTTGCCAACGGTTCAAAATGATTATTAAAAATAACAAAAAATCGTGGATTATAGCCCATAAGATTATGAAATTTGTCATCTGAAAAATTATTTGCTAACAATTTAAAACAATTAAAAATAATCTATAATAGTGGGTTATAGCTCATAAAATCGTGAAGTTTGGTCTTCATCTAATTATTTCACAATTGGCCAAAACGACTAACGATGTAAAAAAATTCTTGAGTTATAAGCTCATGAAATCATGAATTTTACTCTCCGTAAAATTATTTACTAATAGGTCTAATCGACTGAAAATGACCAAAAATTGTGAGTTATGGCTTATGAAAATTTAAACTTTAGCCTCCGCAAAATTATTTGCCAATGACCCGAGATGACTATAAATGACTAATAATCGTGGTTATAGGTCATAAAATCATGAATTTTGGCTATAGTGAAATTATTTGCTAATAGATCAGGGTAACTTAAAATAGCTACAAATTGTGGGTGATCTCTCGAAATAGTGACTTTTGACATTTGTGAAATTATTTGATGAAGGGTGGAAACAATAAAAAATGGCTAAAAATAATGGATTAGCTTATGAAATTGTGAATTTTGGTCTTGGCAAAATTATTTGCTAATGGGTCGAAACAACTAGCAATGGTTAAAAAACATGGCTTGTAGCTTATGAATTCGTGAATTTTGGCCTCTGAGAAATTATTTGTCAATGGTTCGAAATGACTGTAAATGGCCAAAACTTGTGAGTTATTGCTCATGAAGTTATCAAGTTTGGACTCCGCAAAATTATTTACCAATGGTTCAAAACGAATAAAAATGTCCAATGGGTTTTAGTTTACGAAATCATGGATTTTGGCATCTACAATTTTATTTACCAAAGCTCAAATAGGCTAAAAGTACCCAAAAATCATGAGTTATATCTCATAAAATCATGAATTTTAGCTGCTGCAAAATTGTTTAATAGTAGATTGAAATAATTAGAAATGACCAAAAATCATGTTATAGTTCATGAAATGGTGAATTTTATCCTTCGCTATATTATTTGTCAACGGCTCAAAATGACTAAAAATGCTAAAAAATCATGGGTTGTAGCCATGTAATCATGAATTTTGGTCTTCGCGAAATTATTCGCCAATGGGTCGAAACAATTTTAATAGTAAAAAGTTAGGGGTTATATATAATAAAATTTGAGAATTTTGGCCTGCGGGAGGCTATTTGCTAACGGGTAGAAACGACTAAAAATGGTCACAAATCGTGGGTTATAGCTTGTGTAATCGTAAATTTTGATCGCCAAAAAATTATTTGACAATAGATCGAAATAACAAAAAATGACTAAAAATTATGAGTTATAACTCATGGAAACTTTAATTTTTGCCTTCACGAAATTATGTCAACTGGTTGAAATAACTAAAAGAGCCAAAAAATCCTAGGTTGTAGCTTGAAATTATGAAGTTTCGACTTTGCAGAATTATCTACCATTGGTTCAAAACAATTGAAAATTGCTAATAATTGTAGGTTATAGCTCATAAAATTGTGAATTTTACCCTCCATGAAATCATTTGCTACGAGGATCGAAACAATTATAAATAGCAAAAAAATCATGTATTATACCTAAAGAAACGTGAGTTTTATTTGACAATAGGTCATAATGACTAAAAATGACCAAAAATCGTGAGCTATAGCTCAATAAGTTGTCAATTTTTGCCACTACAAAATTATTTGACAATGGATCGAAACGACTAAAATTGGCCATAAATTGTGAGTCTTATCTAAAAAAATCGTAAATTTTGGCTGCTTTGAAATTATTTGAAATTATCTGATAAGGTGTAGAAATAACTGAAACTAGCCAATAACCATGAGTTATTGCTCGTGAATTTGTTAATTTTTGGTATCCGCAAAATTATTTACCAATGGAGTGAAACAACTAGAAATGATAAAAAATTATAGATTATAGCTTATGAAATCATAAATTTTGATCTCTGTAAAATTATTTATTAATGGTTTGAAATGATTAAAGATGACAAAAAATTATGGGTTATAGCTCATGATATCGTGACTTTTGGTATTCTTAAAATTATTTGCAAATGTGTCAAAACGATTAAGAATTATAAAAAATCATGGGCTATAGTCGATGAAAGTGTAAATTTTGGTCTCCGCGAGATTATTTATTAACAATTCGATACAACTAAAAATGACCAATAGTTATAGGTTACAGCTCTTGACATTGTGAATTTTAATCTTCGTGAAATTATTTGGCAATGGGTCTAAAGTATTAAAAAGGCAAAAAAATCTATGGGTTTTAGCACATGAAGTCGTGAATTTTGGTATCTGTAAAATTATTACTAATGGGTCAAACATTTGAAAATGACAAAAAATTGTGAGTTATAGTTCATGGAATTTTGAATTTTGGCATCCGCAAAACTATTTGCCAATGTATCGAAACGACTAATAATGATCAATAATCATGGGTTATCGCTAATGAAATCGTGAATATTGGCTACATCAAAATTATTTGCCAATGGGTCAAAACAACTAATAAAAACTAAAAATAGCGTGTTATAGCTCACAAAATTTTAAATTTTGGCCTTTGTGTAATTATTTGACACCAGGTCGAGACGACTAAATATGACCAAAAATAATGAGTTATAGGCTTATAGCTAATGAAATTGTAAATTTTGGTCTTCGCAAATTTATTTGCCAGTCGGTCGAAACGATTAGATATGACTAAAAGTTGTTGGTTGTAGTTTATGAAATCGTGAATTTTGGCCTCCACAAAATTATTTGTAAATGATTCGAAATGGATAAAAATGGCCAAAACTCATTAGTTATAGGTCATGAAATCGTGTAATTTGGACTCCGCAAAATTCTTTACTAATGGTTCGATACGACTAAAAATGTCCAATAATCGTGTGGGTTATAGCTTATGAAATCATGAATTTTAGCCTCCGCGAAATTATTTACTAAATTCAAAAAAATTAAAAAATGCCAAAAATGGTGTTATATCTCACGAAATCGTGAATTTTGTTAATTGCAAAATTATTTGACAGTGGGCCTAAACGATTGAAACGGTAAAAAATTGGGTTATAGCTCATGAAATCGTAAATTTTATCCTCCACGAAATTATTTTCCAAAGTCTTAAAATGATTAAAAATGGTAAAAAATTGTGGGTTATAGCCATAAAATCATGAATTTTGGCATTCGCGAAATTATTCGTCAGGCTGCCGAAACGATTAAAATGTGCAAAAATCAGGTGTTATAGATAGTGAGAAATTTCTTCGCGAAACTATTTGTCAGTAGGTTGAAATGATTAAAAATGACCACAAATCTTGTGTTATGTAGCTCAAAATCGTGAATTTTGGCCATAGCGAAATTATTTGATAGTAGGTCGAAACGGTTAAAAATAGCAAAAAATCATGGTTATAATTTATGAAACTTTAAACTTGGCCTCTAGAAAATTATTTGACATAGCACAATTATTTGATAGCGTGTCGGAACAGCTAAAAATGGCCAAAAATCATTGGTTATAACTTTTGAAAACTTTAAACTTGGCTTCCGAGCAATTATTTAACAATGGGTCGAAACAACAAAAAGTGACCAAAAATCGTGGGTTATATCTCATCTGTAAATTTTCGACTTCAAAAAATTATTTACCATTGGTTTGATACAATTAAAAATTGTTAATAATCACGGGTTATAGTTTATCAAATCGTGAATGTTATCCTCCTTGAAAATAGCCAAAGATTGTGTGTTGTAGCTTAAGAAATCATGAATTTTGGCTACTAGGAAATTATTTGATAACTGGTCGAAACGATAAAAAATGACACAAAATTGTGGGCTATAGCTCACAAAATCCTGAATTTAGACCACCGCAAAATTATTTGACCCTGGTTCAAAACAATTAAAAAAATTGTAGGTTAGCTCATGAAATCTTTAATCTTTCCATCCACGAAATCATTTGACATTGGATCAAAATAACTAAAAATTGTGAAAAATCGATGGTTATAGCTCATAAAATCGTGAATTTTGGTTTTCGTAAAATTATTTACCGATGTGTCGCGACGACCAAAAATGTCCAAAAATCATGAGTTGTAGCTTATAATATCGTGAATTTTGGCATTCTCATAATTATTTGTCAATGGGTCGAAATGAATAAAAATGATAAAAATTGTGAGTTATAGCTCATGAAATATTGAATATTGGCCTTCGTGAAATTCTTTGCTAATGGATCGAAATGACTAAAAAATGATCAATAATCGTGGATTATAACTCACGAAGTTATGAATTTTGATCTTCATAAAATTATTTGTCAATGGGTCGAAGCGATTAAAATTGGAAAAAATCCATGAGTTATAGCTCATGAAATGCTGAATTTTGGTCTTCGCAAACTTATTTACCAATAGGTCGAAATGAATAAAAATGATTAATAATTATGAGTATTAGCCTTCGTGAAATTATTTGCTAATAGATCGAAATAACTAAAAATGACCAATAATCGTGGATTATAGCTCATGAAATCGTGAATATTGACTATTGCGAAATTATTTGCAAATGACTTGAATGACTAAAAATGGCAAAAAATTGTGGATTATTGCTCCCGAAATCGTGAATTTTAGCCTATGTGAAATTATTTTTCAACAGTTCGAAACGACTAAAAATGACCAAAAATCGTGGGTTATAGCTCATGAAATTGTGAAATTAGGCCTTTACGAAATTATTTGGCAACATATCGAAACGTTTAAAAATGACTAAAAGTCGTGCATTATAAGCCCATAAAATTATAAATTTTGGCCTTAGTGAAACTATTTGATAATAATTCAAAATGACTGAAAATTGCTAATAATCTCGGATTATAGCTCATGAAATGCTAAAATTTAGTCTTCGTGAAATTATTTGCCAATATGTCTGTTATGTTAGGAAATTAACTGGATCCTATTGTGGGCCAGTCCTTGTTATTATATGGATATGGAAATAGATCAAGATCACAATTTACCCGATGTGGGACTAAAACATCTTTGGCCGGAGCTAGTGCATATATCTCAATCATGCCCAACTTGTTACAAATCGAAATAAAATTGTTAGTTACAGGAGCTTTGACTATGTCATCTTTGTCCGAAATACTTAAAAACATCAGCAATGAGAATAGTGTAATCACAACTAGTATAAGTTCTACGCAGGTTAGCCAGTATAAACCCTATGCGAGTCAGCTAGTAAAGAAACCCTAGGCAGGTTAACCAAGAGAGCGGTGGGTCAGCTAGTAGATAAAATCCTAGATAGGTCAGCTGGTAGAAGCAAAGTTGGAAGCAACTACATACTTTTGCGTCCAACTATCGAAAGATGAAGAAGAGCGATACTTTTCACGATGGACAATACAAATACGGGCTACTGTTCATCAATGAGTAGTACCTCGTGACGACAAGTGTCATTTTTCCCTTTTGTTAGGGTTTTTTAGGGTAGAGCTTTTTTATTGAGGTTCAACAAAGATTTAGTAAACAAATGATGTAGAAATCAAAGGTATTGTCGAAACCGTCAGAGATGTTTTGTAGACGCCAAGGGGAGCATGAGGGCCATGCAAAACTCTCTCGATGGCCACGAGATCTATAAAGACGGGAGAAGTTGCTAGGATCGAGTAGGCTCTGATACTATATTCTGTTGGAAAAATTGGCTTGATCCCATTGTGGGCTAGTCCTCTTTAGTATATTGATCATGAAATAGATTAAGATTATAAGTTACCTGGTGTGGGACTAAAACGCTCTCTACTACTCTAATATGGTCAAAACAACTAAAAATGCAGAAAATTCATGATTTATAGCTCATGAAATCGTGAATTTTGGTATCCATAAAATTATTTATTAATGGGTCGAAACAACAAAAAAGGCCAATAATTATGAGTTATAGCTCATGATATTTTGAATTTTAGCCTCCACAAAATTATTTGCCAAGGGGTCGTAACTACTAAAAATGGCCAATAATAGCTCATGAAATTGTCAATTCCAGCTGCAACATAATTATTTGCTAAGGGTTTGAAACAAATAAAAATGACTAAAATTATGGGTTATAGTTCACAACATTGTGAATTTGGGTATCTGTGAAATTATTTGGTAACGGGTCGAAACGACTAATTATAGCAAAAAATAATAGGTCAAAACTCATGAAATTGTGAATTTTGGTCTTTGCTAAATTATTTGGTAATGGGTTGAAATGTCTAAAAATGACTAAAAAATATGAGTTGTAGCTCATGAAATCGTGAATTTTGATCACTATGAAATTATTTGTCAATGGTTCGAAACAACTAAAAATAGCCAAAATTTGTGAGTTATAGTTAATGAAATCGTGAAGTTTGGACTCCACAAAATTATGTACAAATGGTTCGAAACGACTAAAAATGTCCAACAATCGTGAGTTGTATAGCTCATGAAATCATGAATACTGGTCTTCGCGAAATTTGCCAAAGGTCAAAATAACTAAAATAACCAACAATCATGGGTTATATCTCATGAACTAAAATGTTAGCTACTGCAAAATGATTTGACAATGCATTGAAATTACTTGCTAACAGTTTGAAATGACCATAAGTTTGTGTATTATAGCTCATGAAATAGTGAATTTTTGCATCCTTGAAATTACTTGCTAACAGTTTGAAATGACTAAAATTGTCAAAAATCGTGAGTTATAGCTATGAAATCGTGAATTATGGTCTCGCGAAATTATTTGCCAATAGGTCAAAACGATTGAAATGGCAAAAAATCCTTGGCTATAGATAATAAAATCGTGAATTTTAGTCTCTATGAAATTATTTGCCAACAAGTTGAAATGACTAAAAAGGGCACAAATTGTGGGTTATAGCTCACAAAATCGTCAATTTTTACCACTAAAATTATTTGACGAGTCTAAATGACTAAAAATGACCAAGATTCATGGGTTATAACTCATGCAAACTTTAATTTTTGCCTCCGAAAAATTATTTGATAACAGGTCAAAATAATTAAAAATGTTAAAAAAATCATGGTTATAACTCTTGAAATCGTAAGGTTCTTGTGACGCTCCTGGTTTCACACGAGGCTGTAGTCTAAGGTGAATCCATAAATATCAAATCTGTCATGCAGCCATACAGTGCAATAACACGTTTCACCATCATAGTAATATATCTCTAGTGAAATCAATTAAGAACAGTGCAGGTATAAGCAAATACGAGAAAAGTTAAAATGAAATGAACATGCCAAGAGAAAGAAATATCCAAAGAATATGATCATGTTTCAACTGAATAAAAAGAGTACAACTGATGGACTAAAATAAATGTGAAATATCTCAATATACAGAGTCAAAATAGTATTAATGCTCCCAGTCTTCAAAATAAAATACAAGTTTATAAATCACTAAACAAATACTAAACTAATGTGGAGCACAAGCTGTCTATTAAGAAATGACGACGACTATGCAGAAACTCCTTCAACCTGTGGCTCTTCGAAATTCTGATCCGCTGCCTGAAAAGAAGGGGAAACAACAGCATTAGAGCGTTAGCAAGATCATCTTCATCCGCCCTCAAGGGAAGGGCTGCTACATATGATGGAGGCTCAGCTATATATGCATAGTCTACCTAAATTATTCCCTGTACTAAATAGGGTTAATACTTAGAAATCCACAACATGAGACTGGTACGTCGAGCGAAATAATCCAAACAAGGAAACCCTCATGTATATATCATATGTCTCAAATTATGAATCACTAAATATTAACTCTAAAACTAAGAATAAAGGAATGTGATACTAAAATGTCAACCAAACCAAATCATATGTCAACCCAATACCTCATACTACCCTTGTGTAGTTAATACGAATATCAGTACATAATCCTGTGTAATCCACAATACCATTTAGCCCGTCACAATATAACTCAATGGTGAACCATTTATATGAACGATCTCCCGCTCAAGACTTAACTGTCATACATTTCACAATGCTATCTCTTGTAAAGTTCAATGATATCATCGCATCACTATGTTGGATGAACTACCTGTTCAAGCATCCTATGTAAATACTGTCTACTAGCCTTATCGCATCATCGTGTGGAACAGACTACCTATTTAGCTATCCTATAGGTACGGCTCATTAGCCTCGTTGCATCACCATACGGAATGGTCTGTCTCCTCAGACATCCTCATCGCATCACCATGCAGAACGGACTGCCTCCTCAGACATCCTATAAATACGGCTCACTAGCCTCATCGCATCACCATGCAGAACGGACTATCTATTCAGACATCCTGTAATTATAACTCAATGGCCTACTTCAACGGTATACCAACGCACTACCCTAAGCATTACTAAGTTGTGCCCATCAACGGTAACCATACATACATATTGTTCTAACTAATCGTCTCTCCGTCGTGTTAAAAACAATACACGTAACTATCCTCTTCCCGGAAGTCCGCATGTGCCAAGCCTCCATAGGTGTACGTCTATGTCGTACGTGTAAATCGTTGTACGTCTCGAACCCGTGTTCACGAACAACGTGCAAGAAAAATCATCACAAACAAGACATGATGTCGGTCGATTGCCCTAGGGCATTGGTCGACCGACGATCAATGTTAGACCCTAAGGTCGTTATGAAAGAACCCTAGAGGGGGATGAATAGGGTTTATGCTAATCTAATCCGATTTTATGTTAATTAAAATTAATTAACAAATATATCCTAGCAAGTATGATATTCTATAAGATATGTGCAAGGATATACAATATAAACAAGGGTAAACAATATGATCATGCAACAATGGCGATATAACAATATGCAAGAATAAATACGCTAATGCCAAACCCAAACACAAGGAAATGATCACGGAGTTCGGACCTTCTCTCCTACGTCTCCGCTCCCCACTCCCCACTCCCGGGGAGAATCCACTACACAACCCGGTTTGTAAGTCGAAACTTCTCTACATTCGGTTTTCTAGCTAACCGAAAACTCTACATACTCGGTTATCAAGTCAATCGACAACTCTCACAAATCCTCATAATGTACATACACAAGCTACAACCTCAAGTGTTGATCCTCACGTATCGACTCTCTCAAGTGTTCGGAATTATCACCTCTCACTAGGCCACCGACGTCACTCCTCTCGGTATCGACTCCGTCCTCACCACACACCTCTCGGTGTACAAGTGTATTACAAAGTGATCTACACAATTAGGCACAATAACAAAGTGTTTGTTCTCTAATACAAGGTGAGAACTCAATGTAAGCTCACACTCTAAGTCACACAATCCTACAATCCAATTATACAATGTATGTAAATACAATAAGCTCAATGGTTGTGTGTGTAAACATAGAGTAAATAAAATCAACTAAACTCAATATAAACACTAGCTTAATAAAATAATAATTAAACAATATAAATGTAAAGCTAGATTGAGTTTAGGAAAACTTCTCTATAGATAACAAGAGAGGGAGAAGAGTGAATGCTCAAACACCAATAATGATCTCCACTTGCTCTTGTGAAATTCTCTTCACAAATAAAATTTTTAAACACTCTTTTAAACAAACTAAAACAAACTTTAAACCTTTGTTAAACTTGTTTAAAACATTCTCTTAGTTAAACTGAAAAATAAGAGCAATGGGGGTATTTATAGTTACTGTGCAACGGCTCTTTCATAAGTCGACTTATGAGTCGACTGTTCTTTCATAAGTCGACTTATGAGTCGACTCATGAGTCGACTAATGAGTTAGCTTATATGAGTCGACTCAGCAGAAGAAAAATCACAACTCTGCTACATTTCGTGAGTCGACTTATGAGTCGACTAAACATGTACAGACCTGAAGTGCACAGAAAAACTCAACTTTAAATCATGTTAAAAAATATCAAATAAATTCTAAAAATTATGAATCTTTGGGAGATGGTTGTAGACATGATAATAAACATGCTACAAAAACTAGTTTTTAAAAAGGATCTCCCAAATGAGAAATATCATCATTTGCAAAATAGTACAAAACATGAAAATATGAACACATGAATTTTGACATTTTGGCTAAACCATGTTTTGAAACTTTACAAAATGATTTTGTGGACTTAATGAATGATTGTTAAGTCCATAAACCATGAAAATAATATTTTCACAAAAATACTTGTTTTGCAAACTTTCAAAATAATAAACATAATTTCATTGAACTAAATAAAATTGATATTGATAAAATCATATGTAAGCATATAAACATGAAACAAAAATGTATTTTCCAATTATATTCAATTGTTTCATATTTAAACTTGAAAAACCAAAACAATAAATATGAAAGATGTAATTTCATATTTATATAAACTTGGAAACAAAAACATGTATGCATACATATACCTATATATACCAAAACTAAATTGTGTGTGTATATATATATATATATATATATATATATATATATATATATATATAT
>BQKN01066964.1:68868-80218 GCA_022839385.1 Asparagus kiusianus | reverse complement strand
ATATATATATATATATATATATATATATATATATATATATATATATAGCTATATATATACAAGGAAACCAATATAATGTGTGTGTATATATGATTGAGCTTAAAGTACCAACACATATAATATAATCCTAAACTAATATTACCCAAGCTTGATCAATAAGCTTGACTTGGTACACATTACGGATGAAGCTAGAACTTGGATCTTCAACTTGAATTACATAAGCTTTACCCACTATTCCGCCAACCTTCATTTGATAAGATCGTCATGGCGCAATCCATCCATCCTCCAACCTATTGTTTGTCTATAATAAATAACAAAATACAAACACTAGACAAATAATATTAGATGTAAATTGTTTGTTAAATTATCATCAAAACAAGAAGGCCAACAACCAATTCACATAAACATGCGTAAAAATAAACTTCGATCAGATAAAAAATTACACAAACTCAGGGTGGGATCGGTCGGCCGATGCACATGGTTCGGTCGACCGACCAAAGTCCAGAAGTTGGGTTTGAGTCTCGTGAAGTTAAGACAATTTCAACAAAAAAAACTTATAGAACATCATTATGGGCTATAGAAACATGTTTAATCATGTGTTTAACATGCTAGGGTTTGACTAAACAATTATTTATCATCATAACATGATCTTTGGGGTTTAAAAAATACTTTAAACATAACTAATCAGATTAAGTTTGTATAATTAGGGTTCAAAACCTAATTAGTTCATCATCTTAGCAATTAACCACGGTTCTAAACATTGAATTAATATCTTTCCTTCATTTAGTATTATATTCACAGATCTACACATCAAATTAAGGATTTTAATTCACCAGCTTATATCACTATATTGTTTCATGTTCAAGACTCAAGTTCTATACATCGACAATTAGGGTTTAGGCCATGTAAAACAAGAATTATCAATTAATCTGAAAACTAATGATCATGATCGTTTATTTTTATCAATTAAAGATTAATTCTTCTGATCTCTGTGTTGTTTTAAAATTTAACATCAAAATTAGGATTTAAATTATCAACATAAACACTACACATTAGATTAACCAATTATACATATTAAAAAAGTGAATTACTACAGGAGATAGGTTTGGAGGAGGATGATCTTGCCTCAAAACGCTGTTAGGAAATCCAAAGATGCAAGAAAACAAGTTCTCCCTCGGCAAACACCGACTATCTCGTCCCTTTCTAGGTATTTGCTTCACAAAGCTCTTAAAATTCACCAAAAAGTGGTCTAGGGTTTTTGAGGGGAGAGGATGGCTGCTAGGGTTCAAAAATATGATGTAAAAGAGAATTTTTCGTGAAAAACACATGTATATATAGAGACATACCCGAAACAAACAAATTTGACCCGAAACAGGAAACCCAGTCAGACTGAAAAAACAATCTTCGGTATTTTAGCTGTAACTTTTTCGTTCGACCTCGGAATGAGGTGATTTAAGATGTGTTGGAAAGCTATTGAAGAGAACTATAACTTTTGTCTTTTGAGTTTTTCCATATTCGAACTGCATTGGTGTTAGGGGTGTTATCGAAGCGGATACGGTTCGGATGACATTACCATATTCATATCTTCTTTTTATAAACGGATACGGATGCAGATCATCTTTGATAACAAAAAACCTTAACCATATCTGCACTTATCAAAAACGGATACGGTTCAGATATTTGAGAATCATATCGGATATGATCACGGATATAAACGGATATTCGACAAATGGATATGAATCGAATATGAATTAATACACCTATACATAAATTACAACCAAATAGGTAAATGTATGTGGTTGTAGGCTTCTTAATTCACATATACTTAGAATTACTCTATATAGTAATAGATAGTATTTGAAGACAGTTAGAGAAATGTAATATAAAACTTTCTGAGAATGGATTGCAAACAGAAGACTCCTCTAAGAACAGTTCATTCGAACTTGCAGAATTATGATTCACATATTTTGTGAAGAAATGTAATTTAGGGATGTATTTTGCGATGAGTAACAAGGTAATAGTTTCATGTAACGTCTTTCTTGACGAATCTTAAGCTGGTCAAATAGGTATCAGGAACAATGTCCAAGCACTCCTAACAACAAACTAGACGGTGGGGATTTTTTTAAAAGATCAAAGCACCGACCTCCAACGCCGCCAACAACGTCACGGTCCCCCACTCCGCCCTCCCGATCCCCGTCCTCAACATCGATCCCGATAGCCTCCTCGATGACGTCGACAGCAACAACGGGAGCAAAGCCTTATTTCGCTCCGCCATTAACCTACCGCCCCTCCTCTTGGTCGCCGCAGCGGCATCCGCACCGGTGGTGACCACATCCCTCACCGCGAGCCCTGACGCCACCCTATTCGACCTCTTCCTCCTGATCGCCATCGGAACCTTGCTTGCAGCCTACAGCTTGCGGGTTCGGGTGGGGTTAGAGGATTCAAGTCGGGACCGTCAGGAATGGCAAAGATGATGTCGACGAACGGCGAAGATGACGCCGGCGGAGAGTCGAAAGTCTTGGGTCGGGACCGTCGGGATCTGACGAATTTGAGTGGAGGTTGGAAATTGAGTGGAGGCGGAATGAGATATTACGAGGCTAGGTTTTTTGTTGTAGTTGGGTTTTGGGTTAGTGGTTACGGGTTTGTAATTGTAACTTTGGATACGACCCGAATCATTATTACATTACGGATATCCGTATCTGCAACCCTCATATCCGTATTCTAATTTGTATCTGAAAAAGTTCTAAAACCGGATCCGTATCCAAAATCGTATCCGTCCTGTTTTAAAATTAGCTTACCATATCCGCATCCGTTCGGATACGGATGCGGATCGGTTCGGATATATCCGAACCGTTTGGCACCCCTAATCGGTGTGTAATGCATATATATTTTTAACTGGTCGTTTTTCTAGATTCGAATTGTATCGGTGTATAAAGCATTTATACTCTTAGTTGGTCTCAAATCAATTACTACAATGCTCATTCATCATTAAATGATATTTATCATAATATAACTCATTTAATACTATTTACCATAGTATTTTTAAAAAAATATACGGGTTTTATAGTTCTGCCTCCACAAACTTATTTACCATTGATTCGATTGTCAATAGTCGGTTATAGCTCATGAAATCATGAATTTTACTCCATGAAATTATTTATTATAGGGTCGAAATGACTAAGAACAACTGAAAATTATGGGTTATAAGCTCAAGAAATCGTGAATTTTGGCCAAGGAGAAATTATTTTATAATGGGTTGAAAAGACTAAAAATGACCAAAAATTATGGTTTATAGCTCAAGAAATCATAAATTTTGGCCATCGCAAAATTAGTTGACAACGGGTTAAGACTAAAAATGGCCATAAAATGTAGCTTATAGCTCAAAAATAGTTAATTTTAGTCATTGCGAAATTATTTGACAAAGGGTTGAAATGACTAAAAGTTACTAATAATCATGGGTTATAGCTCATAAAATTCTTAAATTTGGCTTATGTGAAATTATTTGTCAGTGGGTCGAAATGACTAGAAATGATAAAAAATTATAGGTTGTATCTCATGAAATCGTGAATTTCGGCCTTTACAAATTATTTATCAATGTTTTGAAACGACTAAAAGTCTAAAAATGACCAAAAGTCGTGGTATATAGCTCATGAAATCGTGAATTTTGGTCTTTGCATAATTATCAGCTAATAATTCGAAATGATTAAAAGTGGTCAATAATCATGTGTTATAGCTCATGAAATCGTAAAGTTTGATCTTCGTGAAATTAGTTGCTAATGTGTCGAAACGACTAAAAATAAAAAAAATCCATGGGTTATAGCTGATAAAATCCTGAATTTTATTCTCCACAGAATTAGTAGAATTAGTTACTAGTGGGTCAAAACGGACTTAAAATGGTCAAACAATTATGAGTTAAAGCACATAAAATTATAAAATTTGACTATCGGGAAATTATTTGGCAAACAGTCGAAACGACTAAAACGGGTACCAATTATGGGTTGTAGCTCGCGAAATCGTGAATTTTGGCCTTTATGAAATTATTTGACAACAGGTCGAAATGATTAAAAATGACCAAAAATAATGAGTTATAGCTCATCAAATTGTGATATTTGGTCTCTAGGAAATTATTTGCTAATGGGTCGAAACGACTATAAATAGCTAAAAATCATGGGTTTTATGTAAATTTTAGGCTCCGTTAATTTGTTTGTTTACAATTCGAAACAATAAAATTGGTCAATAATTGTGGGTTATAATTCATGAAATTGTGAATTCTGGTCTCCAAAAAATTATTTACCAGTAGGTCGAATCAATTGAAAATGGCCAAAATTGTGAATAGCTCATGAAATCCTGAATTTTAGCCTACGCAAAATTATTTTTTAATAAGTTGAAACCACTGAAAATGACAAAAAATTATGGGTTATAGCTCAAGATTTCATGAATTTCGACCTCTGCGGAATTATTTGACAACGGGCCGAAACGACTAAAAATGGTCTAAAATCGTGAATTATATCTCACGAAATTATGAATTTTAGCATTTGCGAAATTATTTGACAATGAGTATAAATGACTAAAAATAGCAAAAAAGTCATAGGTTATAGCTCATGAAATTGTTAATTTCAAACTGCTTGAAATTATTTAACAATGGGTTGAAACGACTAGAAATTACGAAGAATTGTAGGTTGTAGCTCATGAAATCGTGAATCTTAGCTTCCACAAAATTCTTTGTCAATGGTTTGAGGCGACTAAAAATGTCCAAAAATTGTTGATTATAGCTCATGAAATCGTGAATTCTGGCTTCGCGAAATTATTGGTTAACGAAATGGCAAAAAATCGTGGGTTATAACTCATGAAATATTAAATGTTGACCTCCGCGAAATTATTTGTTAATAATTTAAAATGACTAAATGGCTAATAATCGTGAATTATAGCTCATGAAATTGTGAATTTGGATCTTTATGAAATTATTTGTCAATGAGTTGAAACGACTAAAAATACAAAAACTTCATCACAGTCATTAGTTTCTAAAATGCCACTAATATCCTATTGCTAAATGCTAAATGAGGTTGTTATAGTATAGACACTTGTTTGATGTTTAGGCTAAATAAGTGATTCCATTTGCATACACTATCTCATTCTATGTGATTATACATATATTTGGTCATCTGATTCGTATCCGAGTCATAGCCACTTCTTGAATAGCTGATTTGTATCCACGATCATATCTGTATCTATTTCTCTAATATTCAAACCGGATTCGTTTTCATTTAATGTGGATGTGGATATGACTTTTCCCAACTGAAGAATATCCGTACCCATATCTGTTTTTAGAAAGCGGGTATGGATATGGTAAATGTCATAACCGAACCGTATCTGAACCGAATGCACCTCGGGTTATAACTCATGAAATCGTGAATTTTGTTCCGCAAAGTTATCTACCAATTAATCGAAGGGACTAAAAAGGGCTAGAAATTTTAAGTTAGAACTCATGAAATTCTGAACTTTGATCTCCACGAAATTATTTAGTATTTCGACGAAATGACTAAAAATGACAAATAATCGTGGGTTTTATCTCGTGAAATCGTGAATTTTGCTAAAGCGAAATTATTTGCCAACAATAAAAATGACTAATGATAGCTAAAGATTATGGGCTATAGCTTATAAAACTGTGAATTTTGGCATTTATGAAAATATTTGACAACAGCTCGAAACTACAGAAAATGGCAAAAAATAATAGCTTATAGCTTATGAAATTGTGAAGTTTGGTCTTCGCGAAATTATTTGCCAATGGGTTGAAATGCTTAGAAATGAGTAAAAATCGTGGGTTGTAACTCATGAAATCGTGAATTTTAACATTTACGAAATTATTTATCAATTGTTCAAAATGACTAAAAATGGTCAAAACTCGTGAGCTATAACTCATGAAAGCATGGAGTTTGGACACCCTAAAATTATTTACCACAGGTTCGAAAAATCTAAAAATGTCTAATAATCATGGGTTATAGCTCATAAAATCATGAATTTTGGCCTCCTGAAAATTATTTACCAAAGGTCAAAATGGCTAAAAATAGCCAAAATCGTGTTATTTCTCATGAAATCATGAATTTTAGCTATTGTGAAATTATTTAACCGCGGATTGAAATAATTAAAAATGGTAAAAAATTGTGTTATAGCTCGTGAAATCGTGAAATTTAGCCTAGGCTAAGTTATTTAACACTGGTTCAAAACGATGAAAATTATCAATAATCGTAGATTATAGCTCATGAAATCGTGAATTTTACCCGTCGTGGGATTGTTTGCCATAGGGTCGAAATGACTAAAAATGACAATTATAGGTTATCGTTCACGAAATCGCGAATTTTAACCAATGCGAAATAATTTGACGATGGGTCAAAACAACTAAAAATGGTCAAAAATCTTGGGTTACTACTAGTGAATTGTGAAGTTTCTACTCTGCAAAGTTATTTATCATTGGTTTGAAATAATAAATTGCCAATAGCTGTGCATTGTAACTCGCCAAATCGTGAATTTTTCCCTCCGTGTAATTGTTAGCCACAAGTTCGAAACGACTGAAAATGACAAAAATCATGCGGTACAGCTCAAAAAGTCTGTGAATCTTGGCGATCGTGAAATTATTTGACAACAGATCAAAACGACCGACTAAAAATGTCTAAAAATCATGGGTTTAGCTCCCTAAGTTGTGAATATTGGCCACTGCAAAATTATTTGACAACAGGTCGAAACGACTAAAAATGACGAAAATTCATGAGTTATAGCACTTAAAATTGTTATTTGACAACAGGTCGGAATGGCTAATAATGACTGAAAATCGTGGGTTATAGCTCATAAAATCGTGATTTTTTGTCTCCATGAAATTATTTTCCAATGAGTCGGAACGACTAAAAATGGCTAAAAATCGCTGGTTAAAGCTCATGAATTTGTGAATTTTTGCCTTTATGAAATTATTTGATAACGGGTTGAAACGATTAAAAATAGCCACAATCGTGAGTTATAGCCCATAAAATTGTAAATTTTGACCTACACTAAGTATTGCTAGTGATTTGAAATGATTAAAAATGACCAATAATCGTGGGTTATAATAACATCATGAATTTTTGGTCTTCGCGAAATTAGTTGCTCAAGCGTCGAAACGATTAAAAATGCAAAACATAAAAAGGTTATAATTAATGAAAATATGAATTTTGGCCTCCGAAAAATTTATTACCAATAGGTCGACGCCCAAAAGTGACCAAAGATTATGAATTATAACTTATAAATTCTTGAATTTTGGCCTACACGAAATTATTTGCCAATGGGTCGAAACCACTAAAAATGACCATAATCGTGATTATAGTTCATGAAATCGTGCCAATGAGTTGAATAGCTAAAAATGATCGAAAATCGTAGGCTATAGTAAATGAAATCGTGAATTTTGGTCCATGCGAAACTATTTGACAACGGGTCAAAAGATTAAACATGGCAAAAAGTTATGGGTTATTGCTCATGTAATTGTAAATTTTAGTCTCTGTGAAATTATTTGCTAATGAGTTGAAATGATACCAATGGCCGAAAGTCGAAGGTTATAACTTATAAAATCGTAAATTTTGGCCTCTGTGAAATTATTTATCAATGGTTCGAAACGATTAAATTTTTTTTAAAATCCATAGATTATAGCTCATGAAATCATAAATTTTGGTCTCCGCAAAATGATTTACCAACAGGTCAAAACGATTTGAAATATAGGTTCCATAAAATTATAAACTTTGGCCTCTGAAAAATTATTTGCTAACAATTCAAAATGATTAAAAATAACCAATAATTGTAAACTTTGGCCTCTGAAACAATAAAATTTGGTCTTCGTGAAATTATTTGCGAATGGAGCGAAATGACAAAAATGCTAAAAATCTATGGGTTATAGCTTATGAAATCTTAAATTTTGGTCTTCGTAAATTTATTTACCAATGTTCGAAACGACTAAAAATGACCAAAATTTGAGTTATAGCTCTTTAAGATTCTGAATATTATCAATGGGTCCAAACAACTAAAAATGACCATTGAACGTAGGTTATTGCTCATGAAATCGTGGATTTTCACTACAGCGAAATTATTTCCCAATGGGTCGAATTGATTTAAAATAGCTAAAAATCGTGAGACATAACTCATGAAATTATGAATTTTGGTCTGTGAAATTATTTGACAACGGTTCGAAATGGCTAGAAATGACAAAATAATTGGTTATAGCTCATTAAATTGCGAAATTTAGTCATAACAAAATTATTTGCTAATATGTCAAAACAACAAAAAATTTCTAAAAGTTGTGGATTGTAGATCATGAAATCGTGAATTTTTGGTCTTTGTGAAATTATTTGTCCATGGTTTGAAATGATAAAAATGGCTAAACTTGTGAGTTATAGCTCATGAAATCGTGAAATTTAGACTCAAAATTATTTATTAATTGTTCAAAATAATTAAAAATGTTTAATAATTATGGATTTTAACTCATGAAATTATACATTTTGGTCTTTGTAAAACTTTTTGCTAAAGGTCAAAACGACTAAAAATAGCAACAAATTATGGGTTATTATCTCACAAAATTAAAATTTTGGTTACCACGAAGTTATTTGACAACGGGTCGAGATGTTTAAAAATAACCAAAAATCATGTGTTGTAGCTCATAAAATCTTGAATTTTAGTCTCCTCGAAGTTTCTTGCCAAAACTCGTAAGTTATAGCTGATAAAATTATGAAATTTGAACTCCACAAAATTATTTTCCAATGGTTTGAAACGACTAAAAATGTCCAACAATTGTGGGCTACAACTCATGAAATCATAAATTTTGGTCTGTGCGAAAGATCGAAATGGCTAAAAATAGAAAAATATCGTGCATTATATCTCACATAATCAAAATTTTGGCTACAACAAAATTATTTGACAACGAGTCAAAACAACTAAAGATGGCCAAAAATCGTGTGTTATAGATCATGAAATCGTGAGTTTTAGCCTTTTCAAAATTACTTACTAACGGCTCGAAACAAATATAAGTGGCTAAAATTTGTGGGTTATAACCATGAAATCGTGAATTTTTACCTTTGCGAAATTATTTGCCAATTGGTTGAAATGATTAAAATGGCCAAAAGTCGGGGGTAAAATAATAAATTTTGGCCTTTGAAAAATTATTTACTAATGGATTGAAATGACTAAAAATGATCACAATTCATTGGTTATAGCTTACAAAATCATATGGCAACGGATCAAAACGACTAAATATAGCAAAAAATCATGGGTTATAACTCATAGAAATTTTAATTTTGACCTCCGAAAATTATTTGACGGTGGGTCAAAATAACTAAAAATGGCAAAAAAAACTGTGGGTTATATCTCTTGAAATCATGAAGTTTTAACTCCGCAAAATTATTTACTATTGGTTTGACAGGATTAAAAATTGCCAATAATCTTGGGTTATAGCTTATAAAATCATGAATTTTCCCTCCATTGAATTGCTTGCCACAGGTGAAAATACTAAAAATAGCCAAAAATCATATTGGCTATAGATCAAAAAATCATGAATTTTATCCAATATGAAATTATTTGACAATGGGCCAAACGACTGAAAATGGCTAAAAATCGTGGGTTATAGCTCATGAATCATGAATTATAACATCAATGAAATTATTTGACAATCGATCAAAATGAGTAAAAATAACAAAAAGTAATTGGTTATAGCTTATGAAATTGTGAATTTTGGTTTCCACAAAATTATTTACTAATGTGTCAAAATGTTTAGAAATGGCTGAAACTCCTGAGTTGTAACTGAAATTTGTGAACTTTGACCTCTTTGAAATTATTTGCCCAAGGTTTAAAATGACTAAAAATGACCAAAACTCGTGAGTTAAAGCTCATGAAATCGTAAAGTTTGAACTCCACAAAATTGTATTTTCAAAATGATAAAAAATGCCCAATAATGATTTGCAAGCAATTTAAAACAACTAAAAAAATTTAATTATTGTGGGTTATAGCTTATAAAATTATAAATTTAAATAAATTTTGTTCTTTTATATTATTTGCGAATGGGTCAAAATGACTAAAAATACAAAACCAATGGGTTACACCTCATAAAATCGTGAATTTGATCTCCATAAATTTATTTACCAATAGGTCAAAATAACTAAAAATGAACAAAACATGTGAGTTATAACTCATGAAATTCTAAATTTTGGCCTTGACAAAATTATTTGCCAACAAGTCAAAACGATAAAAATTTATCAATAATGGTGTGTTATAGCTCCTGAAATCGTGAATTTTACCTACATAATTTATTGCGAAAAGGTCGAATCAAGTAAAAATGACTAAAAATGACCAAAATAAAGATGACAAAAAATTCACAAATGGCCTCTGTTATAGCTCATGAAATCGTGAATTTTGCCTACAACAAAATTAATTGTCAATGAGTCAAAATGACTAAAAAATGGCTAAAAATTATAGATTATAGCTCAGGAAATCATAAAGTTTGGCCTCCGTGATACTATTTAACAGGTCGAAATGACTAAAAAATGGCCAAAACTAATAGGTTACAACTTATGAAACTATGAATTTTGGTCTCTGTAAAGTTATTTACAATTGGGTCGAAACGACTAGAAATTGCTATAAATCATGATTGTAGCTCATGAAATCATAAATTTTGACCTCTATGAAACAAGTCAATGTTTTGAAATGACTAAGAATGACCAAAACTCGTGAGTTGTAGCTCATAATTGTAAAGTTTGGACTCCACAAAATTATTTTTTAATGGTTCGAAACAACTGAAATTGTCTAATAATCGTGGGTTACAGCTCATGAAATCATGTTTGGTCTTGGTGAAATTATTTACCAAAGGTCAAAATGACTAAAAATAGCCAAAGATCATGGGTTTATATCTTACGAAATCAAAATTTTAGCTATCGTGAAATTATTCGACAACGGGTCAAACGATTAAAAATGGTCAAAATTTGTGTTATAGCTCATAAAATCATAAATTTTAGAATTCTAAATCATAAATTTTAGAATTCTCCAAATTACTTGCCAACGGTTTGAAACGACTAAAATAGCCAAAATCGTGGGTTATAACCATGAAATCATGAATTTCTGCCTTCGGGAAATTATTTACCAATAGGTCCAAATGACTAAAATGGCAAAAAAATCGAGGGCTATGAACAATGAAAATTGTGACTTTTAGTTTCTGCAAAATCATGTACCAATGAGTTCAAACAACTAAAAATAGCCACAAATCGTGAGTTATAGCTCACAAAATCGTGAATTTTGATCATCGTAAAATTATTTGACAATGGGCTCCAAAAACTAAAAATTACCGAAAATC
>BQKN01066964.1:10808-31904 GCA_022839385.1 Asparagus kiusianus | reverse complement strand
TATATAGAGAGAGAGAGAGAGAGAGAGAGTGAGAGAGTTTTTACTGAAATTGAATAAATTGAAGATAAACCGGTAACTCTTCGTGTAGCGTGTATATCTATAACCTAATCAGAGCTCAGAAACTGGACAATAAATTTGAGTCTTTCTAGGCAAATTGAATAAAGTTGGAGATAATCTGGTAACTCGTCGTGTGGCGTGTACAACTAAAAATTAAAAACCCAATCAGATCTCAGAAAGTGGACCGCAAACTAAGCAGTGACAAACTAATTTGGAGTAACTTATCTAAATACGATAATTAAATAGCAATATCCACAGTTTTAGACACGAATTAAAAAGTATGGAAGATCTAATAAGGGAAACCACGTACGTCCCAAAAAGGAACTCTAAAAAGAAAAGGCCAAAAATTTAAAGGAGATCGAATCAACCGTGCCTTCTTCCAGATTAATTCCTTCAAAAAGCACAATTTACAGAACCCACACCCTTCCGTAGGCCCCCCGGACGGCCCACCTGCCGGCCGCCGGAAGCTGCTCACTTACGTTAGCGAAAACCACGCTAGCTAGCGCGCGCCGGCAAGGCCCTCGCCTCCCCGCCGCCGCCGCCTCACCCTGACGGAGAGCCCCCCGCTGAGCGAAGCGGTGAGGCCGGGGGCGAACCTGGGCGACCGGGCCCCTCCCTCGGCCTCCACGTCGAACTCCGCGATGACCGACACGACCACGCTCTTCATCTCCGCGAGAGCCATCTCCTTCCCCAGGCACACGCGGGCCCCACCCTGGTACACCGGGTACCTGTACGGGCTCTCGGGCACGAAGGCGCCGCCGTCTGGGCTCAGCCACCGCTCCGGCCTGAAGCGGCCGCAGTCGTCCCCCCATATCCCGGCCATCCTCCCCATCGCGTACGGGTGGTAGGTCACCCTCGTGCCCTTGTCCACGAAGGTGCCGTCCGGCAGCACGTCGTCCTCCACGCAGAATTTGGAGTCGAACTGCACCGGCGGGTACAGCCTCAGGCTCTCGTGCAGGACCGCGTGGACGTAGTTCATCGACCTCAGCTCGTCGCAGCTCGCCATTTTCTCCCCGCCTCCTCCCTCCACGGCGGCGTCGATCTCCTCCCTCATTCTGGCCACAACCTCAGGGTGGTCCGACAGGAGAAGGAACAGGGCGGTGAGGCCCGAGCTCACCGTGTCTCGGCCCGCCAGCAGGAAGCTGATCACTATGTCCCTCAAGTACCCGTCGTCGTCGACGGAGGCCATGAACCTCGACAGCAGGTCAGCGTCCGAGGAGAAGCCGAGCTTCCTCCTCTGCCTGATGACCTCATCCGCCAGCGCATTCACGAGCCCGATCGCCCTCTTCAGGTCCCTCTCCGACCCCCAATTCAACAGCCTCTTCAGCTTCCACACGACCGGCGCCGCCGTCATCGCCCTCTGCGCCGAGAGGCAGGACGCGAGGTCGAAGGCCGCGGCGAATTCGGACACGGGGAGGCTGAGCTCCAGGCACCCGGGGTCGAGCCCGAACGAGATCCTGCAGATGGTGTCGAAGGCGAACCTCCGGAAGATGTCCTGGAGGTCGATGGCGTCGCCGGAGCCGGCGACGGAGGAGAGGAGGGGGATGAGGCGGGACCGGATCTCGTTGGAGATAATCTCGAAGGCGAAGGACCTGACGGAGACGCTGCCGAGCTCCAGGCTGGCCATCTTTCGCTGGAAGCGCCAGAGGTCGCCGTCGACGTTGAAGATCCCCCGGCCGAGGAAGTCGCCGAGGATGGAGGAGAAGGGCCTGCCCTTGGGGTAGTTGCGGAAGTTGGTGGCGAGCATGTACTCGACGTTGTCGGGGTTGGCGGTGATGGTGTTGCGGAGCACGTGGACGTGGATGGTCTGCGTCGGGGACCGGCTGAGGAGGTGGGCGTACCAGTCGGACAGGTTGGGGAAGTCGGACCGCCACGCGGAGTTGAGGTAGGACCTGCACACGTGGCAGCCGCACCAGCGCTTGAGGCGGCGCTGGAAGAAGAGGAGGAGGGCGAGGGAGAGGAAGGAGAGGGTGAAGGAGAAGAAGAGCAAGGAGAGGCTCATCTGCACCGATCCCAGTACTGCTTCCATCAACCGCAGCAGCAGCATTAGCAGCTCCTTAATTTCCTCACCGTGATCTATATGTTGAGGCGGGCGATCGATCCAGAACAGGGGGTCGAAGGGTAGAGGAACAGCATGGATGGAGCTGTTATATGATGAGGTGATGCCGTGGGCCCCAACTCGCCATCGGGACTGAACACTGAACAGGGGGGGTTTTAGTCGATCAACTAGCTAGCTAGCTAGGTCTGCTCGTCTCGTCCTCTCCTCGGCCGTAATTAATCACTCGTTCACTGACCCGTGGGCCCCCGAGCCTCAGAGGTGGAAACCGGGTGCGCGTGTTGTTTTGTGAGAGTGCTGGTGTGGTCCCGGTTGTCGATGGTAATAGGGCACGTGAGCGGAGCGAAAAAGGAGGTGGTGCCATGACGTCGGCGATGAGGAAAGAATCCGACATCAACGGGAGGCGAGAATTGGAGCACGAGGAGCTCGTGTGGTTTTATAAAGACCAGTTTTGGGAATTTATCCTCCTCAGCTGCAGCTTAATTATTTTATTATATATATATGTATGTATGTTCGCTTTTAGTTTTGAATTTCCGTTGATCTACCCTTCCAAGATCTTTAGTTGGTTGCAGTGGCTGCCATTTTCAAATCGCGGGGCACGTGTCTACGTGTCGAGTACCGGGCAGCCTACTACTGCAAATTTGCTTCTTCCCCCCGATGCAAGATCTCGGGGACCTCATGATTTGTGAAAACTCCGTCAACAACGTGGGTTTCCAACATTATACATACGGACCTACGTACGTACCACATAATTGCCCAACTTGGTCACGTTATAAATTCATTCATTTACGTTACCTAAGGATTAATTGCCGTACCCATATTTAAAATGAAATAAGAAAATGATTAATTAACTGCCGTGATATATAGCCAATTAATCCTCTACTAATGTGGTAGCTGTTTAGTAAGTCTAATTAAAATTATGCTTGCAACTTTTATGAATCTTGAAGCTGACGTGTTTATGACTCATCTAATAAACGGGTCAATTCGGGTTGAACCGTTCATGACCCGACTCATATAACTTAGCCCATGTCTATTGTAAACGGGTCGGGTTGATGGACCGGGTCATAAATTGCCACCCCTATTCATGATGTACGCACCTATTCGTTTAAGATTCGTCGTTCGTCGCTCTATGTCATATGAGCCCGACAAGTGATGTGACTAGTAGGGGGCTCATGCGTCATAGAGCTGACAGCTCATGTAGGCTTATGTTGCCTATGGTGAACATGACATCTTTTGAATTAAAGGACACTCTATGTACGTATGTGTTGATGTCTGGTATCAAACAATCAAATGTAAAAATTGATTAAGTTGACGAAAGTTCTCTAACCCTTCGAATATCTCACTCTGGAGTAAGCTGTTCTTCCATGCACAAGTAACAAATCGTAAGAGGATGATGTTAGGTTCCCCGGTTGTTCATCCGATGATCAAGTCAGAGATTTGCTTGAACGGATCGAGAAGTAAAATGAACTGCAGCAATTCTTAGCACCGTGAATAGTAACTTAGGATGAGTATGGAATAGCAGTCATGTCAGCATCTGCTTTACAGATGTCGGCCGACGAGTAGATGAGAGGTCACTTCTGTATTTAATGCAAAATGATTGGGGGTGTGTGGTGTCGACGTGGTGCGATGTGTCATAAAGACTATCGGGGACAGAGGAATGATGACGCTCATAATGTATTTAATGACATATATTGTGAGGTGATTGGTCGCCAGTGCACGAGAGGGGGCTCGAGGGTCGAGGCATTTCGTCACCTTTGTACTCGTCTAGTGGGCGAGAAGTACAGCCTTTCGAGTCGCCCTCGCAAGGTGTCGGCCAATTAGTCGATCAAGTGGAGTTATTTAGTAGTCGACTTAGCCAGGGGACGACACGTAACGCCTTTTTGGCCATCGACACATGACGTCTTTCGAGTCGCCCTCGCAAGACGTTAGCGTGTCAAGTCGACCGAATTGGGCTTCTGACTATCTTAAAACGCTAACTTGATTATGCATAATGTAGGACACTTGTCTGTCATTAATTAGAGATTTTTTTTATCGCTAATACGATCATAACAATATGTTTAAAAGGTCTCATTCAATGCTAAATCAAAAGTCATAAGTTGTGACAAAGCATTGAGAGTTATGATATTATGCTAGCTCTAGTACATGTCTCGCTATAAGCCGTTGAGCATCTTTTTAATGAGCTGAAAATCTATACTCAATTAAGAGCACTCTTTTACATTTTCCATCTCCCCTATCTTTTTTTTCTTTCTATATTTGCCAAAATTACCTTCTTAGAAACATAGATATATACCATGAGTCCATCGCACTGTACTACACGTGTCCAAATAATTGTAAGTTTTTTAACTACTGTTTTTAGTTGTTTAAGAACTAAAAACATTGTTGAAATCATTTTTTATATTGGAGGCTAAGGGTATATCAAGACGGCTTCAACTAAAAGATACTAATTATAATGATGCATGCACATGCTTATGAGACACAAAAGTATGCAAAGCATACAAGAAACACTCACTATATTTACTTTGTCTGTGGGTACAGTTTTTTTTAATTCAACAGACCACAAAAAATAAAAGAGATGCATGTCTAAATTATCTAGGAAACATTGACGAGTTAATGAATTGTAAAATTCTACAAAAAATAAAGTCCAAAAATAAACTACTACATACCAAACTCCATAACTATAAAAAAAATCCTCTCTGGTTGGAGCTTATCGCAGAGCAGCTGGAAAGGTATTACGGTCAGAACTCAGAAGCTAATAGATTATTATATGAAGAATGTGCACGCCAGTAGTACTTTTAAATATGAGAATATAAACGATTAATTGAATATTGGTGGAGGTTATTGAGAATGGAAATTATTAACTAACAAGGTATTGGCATGCATGCTTCTTTCGGCTGAAGTTTGGTGGACTTCTTCAATTAAAGAAAATCAAAATGCAACGTGACAATTTGTTATGGTGTTTTCAATCACCTAAGTGTAACATTTTGCTAGCAACGGACATGTGTACTTCTGCATGCAATGACCCAATCAAATTGGCGGTCCAAGAGCAACAATGGTTTTAACTTAGCCGACTTGTCGAGTCGACATTCCTTCATGTCGACTCGAAAGGCGGTACTAGTCGACCCTCTTGTCGAAGGCGACTCGCAAGGAACCCACTCGACTAGCTATTCGACGCCTCACGAGGACGACTCGAAAGACGTTACTTCTCAGCGAAGCTAAAAAACGACTTAAGCCTTGAGCCTCTCCCACTAACAATGTGTCAGCATCACATTTAATGCATGACAGACGCATCATGCCTTTATTCCCAATAGCCTTCATGACTCATCGGACCACGTAGGCACCGCCATGCACCCGATCACTTCTCGTTAAATGTTGAAGTCATTTCTCCCACAGTTGCCAGCCGACACCTGTAAAGTAGGTGCTGACGCAGCCGCTAACCAACACTTCTTCACCACCATCCTGTGCTTAGCCACAATGACGGTTCTACCCTTATACCATCAATATAAATAAGAGGTATTGTTCTAACATAAAGGGATATGACCCTCTTTTTTTTGCTATAAACTTTGGACTTTTGGACTTTTACTTCTTCTGCAAATTATAGTACATACACAAGAACTTAAAACAGTTCTTCATTTTCCCCATATAAAGCTCACCAGCTGACTTGATCGTTGGAGGAACCACGGGGGAACCAATCCCCGTCCTCTCACGAGTTTCTATATGTGCAGACTTTTCAACCACTTAACCCAAAACTGGATATTCGGAACTTAACCCAAAACTGGATATTTGGGGAAGGAAGCGGCTCCTCATCAATTTCATCTCTATCTATTCACGGATATAATTGACTGTGTGATCACTTAACATCAACAAAGTTAAATAATTTTTTTTTCCGAATTAAATGAGTACTCAATATAAAGTAATAACTAATAAAAATCCGTGTATTGTTTAAAAACAGTCTTCTCAATTCTCTTCATATATATGTATGTTCGCAATTTTGTTATAGCGATAAAGAGACTTTAAAGAAACAGATAAGTTCCGAGTATTATTTTCCAGAGTACTTCTATCATCTAAGAAGAGTAATAGAAATAACAAGACTCTTAAATAAAGTAAATAAGTACTGTTATCTTTTGTCATCTTGTGCTTTTGTTTACTTATTATACCGTGATATTTGACTCAAGCCTACCCTAAACATGCAAACCTAGCTATACCTTACATTATCATACATCTATTAGCTGATTAACTATGAATAAGATTATAATAAGTAGAAATTAAAGCATCTTGGAAGCGTGCGACATGAAAATGAAGATAGCTATGGTGCTCCACTATCTATACGTATAATGATTTAGCCCTTTCATAGTAGAAAAGGCCAGACAAAGAAACACTTTAATGGTAATTCGCACCGTGCCAATACCTTTGTTGGATACTTTATCATATAATCACTTCCTTAGTTGTCAACGATTGATAAAGTTATAGCCTGTGTGTTTCTCTAAAATTAAAAAGAACTTCCTTAATTAGCTTCATATTTAAATTCCTGGAACACCAAAGCAAAGTTCACGTGTTCTTATCTATATTAACCTCTTCCTTCAAAGTTTCTTCTTTCCTTTTCTGTCCCCTGTGAACTTCTCTAGTTGTAGATGCCGATGCGCTCATTTTCAACATTGTAATATCTTCAGACGGATGTTCATCATGCAAAATATTACATTTCATCTTCTCGAAGAATAAATAAATAAATAAATATATATATATATATATATATATATATATATATATATATATATATATGTATGCGCGCGTAGGTACATACATATATACATAGACACAGCGATACTCATTTTACTAGTCATATTTGAGCATTTAGATCTTTCCAACAATTTATTTAACTGTAGAAAGTATCCCCGTTCACGAGACAATCTGGGGATCACTTCACCTGTTAAGAAGTTGGGTGGTGGTGGCCAGCGAACAGGCTGCCCAGGAATATTGATGAGATAAGATTAGCCGACTAGGCAAAGCCAAGTGAAACGTGAGACGGTGATGTCGGCTTTTTGATCGCTTGATCAGTTTGCGGACACGTAGGCCGCGATCACTTCACGCGCGCGTACGTATGGGCGTGCTCGCGCGCTGTCACGGAATCGATCGACAAGTTACGCTGCGGCGCTGATTGACACTGAATTTGGGATTTAGACCGAGGGAGACAGCGCGCGCACGAGCCAAACAAAACCTGCCGACCACGGCTTGTGGAGAGTATGGCCTGATGATATATGTACAACCATCTTTTTCTTGTAGCAGCGAAAGCCGGGGATTTATTTCCCATCCTATTAATATCTCCCAAAAAAAAAAAAATGCCGACCACTGAATATATAATTAAAATTAATTTAATGACGACGTGAAAGAGAGGGGGAGAAAAAAAAAGAATTCCGAAAGGAATTGGATCACCACTTTGTCGGCGTTGCGGCTCTACCTTGCTCCAAGTCAAAATATTCATGATCATCCAGTTAATTGCATCATCGCACGCATCACAGAACATTTCTTTTAGTAGTAACTTTTACTAACGTCATATATTCGAGAATGATACGAGTTTAACCCGAAATTGCTTCTCTCCAAATTTTGACTCGACCCTTGTGCGGGTCAAATTTACGTTGGCTGTGCCGGTTGGGACGGGAATCTTTGAACCGGCTGCTCTTCAAAAAAAAAAAAAAAAAATTATTTAATGTCGCACTGGCTCTAAAGTTCTTTGCTATATGATATTAGCGACTTAAATATTTTTAAACTTCTTAATGAGAACATACGATTCCTATTATTTCCTAGTCACCAGCAACCAGAATCATCTCCCTATTGCTTGCACCAGCGCAGGATGCATGTGTGTTCAAAACCATAAGAAGGTAAAGGATCTTACTTCGGAACGAAACATTGATCTCACGTGATATCCACGCGACATGTTATACAAACTCGCGGATACTCTCTGTTTTAGAATTAGTTTAGGGGTCCGATATTAGATTGCTACGAAGCAATAACAATCTGATGTAGCGATGTATAGAGAAAGCAAAAAAGGCAGAGCTCGGCAAAAGAGTGGTTAAGGAAGCGCGGCGTCAATACACGACCAGGTCCATTACGCTTGCAAGTGTTGGCGTCGCATTCAAGTATTGATCAGCTCGTAACAACATCAGAATCCAACAGCATGTCACTGGTCCCTCTCATCCGCTAAGGACGCAGCACGCTACGCCTAATGTTCCATTAATCAAATAGCTTTCCACAGGTTAAGAGACGCTCTCAAATTGTGTAACATACATGCATACATACATACAAACAGCCGAGGTCCACAAAAACCAGAAGCAGTTGCATCGATCTGATGATCACTTACCTCAAACCTACGGCAAATTGTTGCTTGAACATAACCAGCTGTGCCTGAGCTGTCCTAGTGTTGGCTATTGTCATAAGACATCACATAGTGTTACACCACGTAGCGTTCAATATTGTTGTCGTAGGATACCACTAGAATTAGGATATATAGGACTCAACTAGAAAAGATAATCTTGGATATTACCTTAGTTCAATGAACTAACTCATGAGTTATAGGAGGCCGCCAACTGAACATCACCTGAAAAATAGTATCTCAAAACTGAATAAGGGCTCTTGCCCGTAGCATTAATTAATGAAGAAGCAAACAAAGACTAGTAAATGGTTACATTACATTACCTTAGGGTTTTACATTTCCTCATTTACGTTTATCACAATTGATACTTTCCACCTTAAAAAAATTTGGACAATACCACACTTATTTGCTAACATCATTGCATTGTCACACCTATTTAAGTTTTCAACCTAAAAACACGTGAACTAACAAAAATACCCTCACCCCAAATGCGTGCAAAGCGTACGTGTGCGTTCAATTAATTATAAATTTTTTAAATATTAGTCCTCCAAATATTTCATATTTTGGCATTAGAACACAAAATCATCATATTTTGAAATAGTCCTCCTATTGATGTCCTCTTCAATCGACCAGCCTCATCTGTTGTGCGCAACGGAATCGAAGGACACGAACAAGATAGGAGAACAAATCAACAACCAAACATAAGCACCACACAGCAAGACACCGAATTTTACGTGGTTCGGCAATGTGCCTACGTCCACGGGGCAAGGAGGGGGAAGATTTCACTAATAGAGAGAGAGTACAAATAGGGTTTACAATCACTCAATAATCTCACAAAATAACCCTCAAACAAAACTCTCAAATTCCTCACAAAATTTATTCCTTTCTAAGTGCTCAAAACAATGCTCAAATTTCAGCTCCTAATCTCTTACATAACCCTAGAAAACGTCATGTTCCTATTTATATCAAATAGGAATCCAAAACAGGTCAAGAAAACGAATCTGGGCCCAAACTGCATCGCGGTCGACCAGACATGATGTTTCGGTCGACCGGCCAGGAAGTCGACATTCCACCCTGTAACTCAACACACCTTCGGTCGACTGCACGGACATGGTCGGTCGACCGGCCAGACGCAGGAATTCAAACCTTGTTATCGTGCACCTTTTCGGTCAACCGGACATGTATGTTCGGTCGACCGGACAGCGACAGGGTTTCTCACCCTGTAATTTCACAGTCTGTCGGTCGACCGGCCTATGCACTTCGGTCGACCGACTCGTGACTAGTCCTGTGCACTCCAAAATTCCTGATTTTCTTCGTCGTTTCTACATCATCCTCGCCATAGAAGGTTATGAAGAGGCCTATTTGCCAATTTTTTACTCCTTAGCTGGAGTTTCAAGGGTATCTTTTCTTAGATTGAATGGAAGAGAGGTAAGATTGAGGTCAGATTGAATGAGCTTAAGATTTGGAGTGGATGTTTGTGGGGGGGAGAGGGGGGTTTCCAGATTGGAGGGAGGGAAAAGGATTGAGGGGGAGATGAGGTTAGGGTTTGGGGATTGGGATTGAGTTGGGGATTAGGCTAGATTTGGGTTAGGAGATTCGTGGTTGTTTTTGTGGGAGAGAGAAAGAGACTTGAGGGACTAAGTCCAAAAATATGAAAGTTTTGGAAGACCAATATTGAAAAAATCCTTAAGTTTATACTTAATTAGGACACACGCGAAAGCATGTAACGTACCTTATTTAGGAGTAAAATGGTTAATTCACCTATTTTTTTAGGCTAACAATTCACATAGGTATGCCTTCGCAAAGATTTGTAAGTAAAGATGGTATTGATCAATTTTTTTTTTTTTTGTAAAATATGAGAAGTATAAATTTTGATAAAAATAAAAATAGTTTTAATTTATATAAGAACCCCATTATATCTTAACACAAATGGTATCCCTGAACATAATATTTTACATGTTCCTGACAATATCAGAAATCTTGCAAGTCGAGCTGAAGTGTGATGATCTATACAATAGTGACGGGCTCTTCCCTTAAAAGTCAGTATACCTGTAAAATAATATTTAATAAAATATTTCTAAAATAAAAAGATTTTAGGAAGTACTCCCATGTGCAGATGGAAGTGGCAACTGGAGCAACCTTCCAAAACTAAATGCATCACCGCCACATTAAAAGAATTGAAAATACCACCCACGGATTGGCTCTTTTAAGAATAAACAAAAAGAAAAACAACACAACTCATCAAATTACATACATTAAAGACAACAGTTTGTGTTATTGATGACTCATTGTAATTTTAAATATCGGATAGGCCAACCTATCCAATAATTATTCGGCCCAATATTCATAGTAAAGACAGATAAATTAAGCAATTTTTTCCCCTTCTCTGAGTTCTCTCTCTCTCTTTTTTTTTTTTTTTTTTTTTGTTTCTGATAGACAATAAACAAAAAACCGATTAGACTGATTAGACAAATAATTAAAAGATGGTAACATCATTGAAATTCTAATTTTTGGCGAAATTGGTATAGTAACAACTTGAGGAACTGCGTGCCATTTGCTTTCTTTTAGAGGGTCCCAATTAAGGAGTTAAATAAGGAAAAATCGTGATAAAATATTGTTGAGGGTGAGTATCTTGAAGTACTTATCTCAAACGCACAAGAGGACATTAGGAGTAGACAAGAGGAAGTAGACGTGTTTTGCGGTTCGTTGGTTATGAACCCACTTGGAGATAGAGAATATTGCACAGCGGCAAAAGTATTTATACTAAAAAGATACATTCGAGATAAGTACAAGACTCTTTCTATTATATTCATTGTTAAACATCCGAGAGAATGTAAACAATTCCATGTTCCATATTATTATTAAAGTCATTGTCATCGCATAAAAACTCTAAAGTTTCGATGAAGATTGACGATTATACTTTTATATTCTAGTATGTTCTCGAGCAGGTTGATTATCCTTTTTTGGAGCCAAAAGTTAGACCGGTGCAGTGGTATCAATTCTATAAAATCAGCTTTAAATTCGTGTTCAATGGGAATGGAATTTGAGTTGCTCTGATACCACCTTAAAGTCCATGTCATTGAACCCAAACTATAAAAATTACGTACGGTGAAGATTGATGATTATATTTTATATCCTAATAATTATAAGTATTAAGTATATTTACCGGTGATATTAATGTACAATATGATAATCTTTGAATATCATAGGCATCTAAAAGATACAAGTATTATTCAACTAGTTCATTTTTCAAGAAAAAAAAATTTCCGTGCTCATTAGAGTTTTGTATCAGAAGCAAACCAAACTCCTTTCTTGTAAGAGAAACAAACCAGACATTTCAATTTAATGTCTCATTGTCAGGTTTGATTTTTTAACAATTAAAAAAACAAACAAAGTTGAAGATATTTCGGGCTCTTAGACCCCATAAATGATAGGAGTTATCTAAATTATATAAAAATATTTTTAATTGTGGAGCCCGCTGAGATGAACCAATAGCATTAACCCACCTACGAAAACAAATACAAAATCTGCTTCCTTTTGTATTATGTGAATTGTGCGCTGAAAAAGATTGATCGCAAACTAGTTAATCGTGCGCTGAAAGTTTTCTTGAGAGGATTAAGCCCTCCTACTAATGTTAAGGGGTCAAACTTAGTTCTCGTCCGGCGTAGGAGTCCCCTTAACGAATTTTGCCTGTTCAGCTTAAAGCCCACGTGAACAATAGACATAAGCGGATCGTGTTCCGGGTATCGGTGGGCCACAAATTATCATGGGTTGTTAGGCTCATATATCCAAAAAGCCCGAGAAAGCCTCGTCCTTTCCACTTTGCCTTTTGGGCCAAATCTTAAATGCAAAGATATTCAAAGGTAACCAATCTAAAATGTTTCGTGTAACTCCAATCCTCTTATATATATTTTAACCGCGGAGGGGGCGGAGACCAAAGTTTCCTACTATATTTCAAGACTCAAATCTAACAATTCAGATATCAGCTAGACATTCTCCATCTTTCTTGCTCCCAAGTCATTTTAGAGTTTGGATCCAATTTTAAACTTAGACGTCTCCTACCCAACTGAGCTATGCGGTTTGTTTTGCACTTTATTATTATTATTAATTGGGGTTTCGCGATGATCTTTTTTTTTTGCATCGAATATTCCTTTGAGGAGGCCGAATTTAGTGGGGATCTACTGTCTAGTCCAAGAGATAAATTGAGAATAAAAGCGAATTTAGTTTTCTTTACTATTAGTAAATTGAAGTCAAATATTTTCTACTAATATTAACTGAGCACATCACAATAACTGCTTGGTAAACTGCCAGAAAAGAGCAACTTCTTATCTTAAACCTAGGACAAAACCAAACTCAAACTAGTAACCAACATCAAGCTCACCTAGACCGAGACCACATTGAGCCCAATCGGACTCCTCACTCTATGAGTCCCATCACTCCAAGTTACGGACCCAAACACAAACCTCCCATTGCTAGGCTCATAAGGCACCAGATCAATCCTGTAACTCTTCTTCTCTCCAGCTTTGCTGAACACTAGCTCTTCAGGCACAACGCTCACCCAAACCCCCGCCGGATTCTCAACCGCCGCTCGATAAGTCCAGTCGCCGCCGTCCTGTGCGTTCGTGACCGTCCGATACACCGACATTTTCCCGGTGACCTTGGAAACTCCAATTGAAGGGTAGTTGAAGTTGTACGAGGGGGTGAGGGGAGCACCGCATTTGGTGGAGTACCCAGTGAGGTTCTTGAGCCCAGCTGAGGTGGCTCCGCTGCTACAGAGGAAGTTGATGATGTCTTTGGGCCTGAAGTCGTAGACTAAGCCTGGGTTTATTGCTGCCACCGGGTTTAAGTGGCCTGATCCGTAGTCGAAAGGAGTGGCTTGTGACCCGTTTGGGTAGCGGAGAATTGGGCCGTGAGTGTTGTCTTCAACAGTTGCTGTGGAAAATTAAAACCAGTCACTAAACGTGCTTAGATCCAATGAGGAACTTATTAATACAGAATAAATTTATTCTGACAGATGGGCCTCCGGCCTGGTGAATTTTTTTTTTTTTTTTTTTTGACTCTTTTTACCCTGGGCAAAATATTGATTAATATTAGTACACTGGGTAAAATTAGTGAGTCAAAATAAACATCCACAAGAACTATATATGTTCCGAAAAGCTAATAAGTTCCCAAGTGCGAGATATACTATGAGTTCTAAAGCGTGGTAGTGTGAACCTGTGGTCATCAATGCAGACATAACTTCGGCGGGGCTCCAGCCACGGTGACGAGATTTGACGAGAGCGGCTGCGCCTGCGACGTGGGGGCACGACATGGACGTGCCGGAGATGATGTTGTAGACGAGGGCCCGGTTCGCCGATTCGACCACGGGAGACCATGCAGCCAATATGTTCACTCCTGGTGCTGTGATATCCGGCTACGGTTGACAACCGTACAAAATTAATTAACGGATATTTGGTATTTATTTTTTGGTTAAGTGTAGTACCTTAATTATGTCGGGTAGAATAAGGTTAGGCCCTTGTGAGGAAAAGAAAGCCATTTGAGGTGCTGGGGTGGTGCTGAGAACGGTAAAAGTTTTCGAGATCGTCGCAGTCGGATATCTGTAGTCAGTATACAGTAGATTCAGTGAGTTTTCAGGAGGATCAAGTGCAAAATATATTCATCTTAAATATAGAGGGCTGTATAATCTCTAAACTTTATCGCGCAATGAAATATATCAGAGATCGCTCTGCAGCACATTGATGTGGTAGGAACCTGCCATAATTACGAGTAGAGATAACGGGGAAATAATAATTAAACTTTGTTTCGACGTCAAATTAAGAGTCTAACGAAAAGTCTTAGAGCGTAATTAGTGACTAACTTAGCGAGATTTATGTATGATTAACCCTTTTTTCTTGAAACAGATGATTGCAGTCCTAGAGCTCTTGAACCTAAAATGACATGAAGTAGGTACACATGCACCTTTCTGAGCTGAGATACTCATCGAGGACCTGAGCTTCAGCCTGGCCGATCAACGAGTTTGGAAATGGAAGTAAGAAGGCGAGATCTACGAGCTGAGGAGCCACGACGATCATCGCCACACCGCCAGCTTTCTGCACTGCTTCAACCTTGGCTCTCCGGTCGTCTCTCGTCGACTCTATTGCGCAGACCACAATCTTTCCCGCTATCAACCTGGGATCCATCGTGTTTTTCTGGCAAAAACTGCGAAAGGATTCACGGCTCAAAATGCTAATAAATTCAGCTTCAGTTTTGCTGGCGGGAAATAATTAGCGGAAGGAACTGTAAGAGTTTGAATGAAAATGAGTTTTAGTACCTGGCATTTTTGGCTGGAATACCTGGAGCTGCAGCAGCGCTTGCTGATATGATGGGATAATGGCCAGTCAATCCGGCAGGATTCAATGATGTTCCCTTTTAACATTTTAATAAGTTAATTAATTAACAAAAGAAAAGGCTCTAATTCAATTTTTTTTTTTTATTTTCAAATTAATTTACCCTTACCCTTAGAACTTTGGAGTTGCCCAAATGAACATACGAATTGAACTGACGATCAATAGAGCTCGCAGCAACCGTCATCATCCACGGCGCAATAATAGTCGTCGACGCTGGCAATCCTGTGTTACCGGCGGAAACGGCCACCAGAATCTTCTTTCGGAAAGCGTGGAAAGACCCGATCGAGATGACATCCGAGAAAACACTAGGCTGCGGCGGAACGGGCGACACGGACATGGAGATTATTTCCACACCGTCGGCGACCGCGTCGTCGAAGGCTGCAAGGATATCGGCATCACTGCAGAGACCGAACCAGCACGCTTTGTACACGACCAGACGAGCTCCGAACGCGCCGCCTCGAGCAACGCCGGGTGCCATGCCGAGCATGCTCGTGCTGGGGACGATGGAGCCGGTGATGGTGGAGGCGGTGTGAGTCCCGTGGCCCTCAGCATCGCGAGGCGATCGGAAGAAGGGGAGGCCAACGGATTCAAGGGGAGTGTCGGCCTCGAAGCCTTTCGAGTAGTAACGGGCGCCAATGATTTTCCTAACAAAGCCATCAACAGAGTGTAGTCATGCACAAACTAAGTGCGATGTTAATATGACGTACATTCAGACCGTCGTCAGTAATAAGTTGAATAAATTGATAGTTTGAATCTTGGGATCTGAATATGCCATGTTAGCTACGCACCAGCCAACTTTAATGATCAAGTAGCCATCTAATTGTTATAAACAGAGGAGAGGTGATTCTGTGAATAACCCATAATAAGATTCAAATTAAATATATCATTTTGTTCACCTGTTGCAATTTGCTGCACTGAAATTTTGTCCAGAGACGCATTCTCCTTTGAACCGTTTGGGGACCGGGCCTAGGCCCGCATCATTGAAACTCTCTGACTCCGGCCAAATCCCTGAACATTACAAAATTAAGTTAATTCATATCAATCCGCCGTTCGTTGAAATAAACAAAGCAAAAGGGGATAAAGCAAGGTGACATTTGAAACCTGAGTCAATGCAGCCAACAATGACATCTGATTGTAGATGCATCTCCTTCCCTAGATTATTACCAGCAGGCAGGTTGACACCCAAGAAGTCCCACGAATGTGTCGAATCGACTCGATTCCTCTTGCTCTCAAATACCGAAATGACTTCTTCGTCGTCTACAATCGTCCACAACTCAATCAGACTCGCAGGATTTTGGTTCACACGATATAGGAATATGTGATCTTATAGATAGTCTGATAGCTTCTACATCTCTCGATCGGTATCAAGTTAATTTCATGTAATTGATTTTATTTTATTTTATTTTATTTTATTTTTTTTGCACTTTCAACCTCTTTGAGGAGCACGGAAGTGAAAACTAATTACCTTGGAGTAGGCTCGCTTGTTCGGGAGTAAGCATTGCGGAAAAACCTCTAAAACTCTTGCTGTAATGGTGGGTCACAGCTTGTTTTGCTTCATCCTCACTAAAACAATCAAATTGCATCCAATTTGTAAGCTAGTATGTACGTATGTGTATATATATATATATATATATATTTTTTGTGGTGACAAGTGGGCCATAGGCCGGCCAAATAACTTGGGCTTGAGCTTCCATTGTTGCAATTTTATGATATTTACATATTGGACAACCTTTCGACGGTATCTTCGTCAACTAACAATGTCTTATATGTTGCCTCAAAAATAAATATTTTCAATTCCATGATAAGCTCCTTTTTTTCTTATATTTAGGGGCTGTTTGTTTGGCCAAAAAAAGAAGGAAATTAAAGAATAGGAAACTTATTTTTAAGAAAACTTATTTTATGGTTGTTTGGTTGGCTAAAAAAAGAAAGAAATTAAAGAATAGGAGATGAGATGAGATGAGTTGTCATCATATTATTGTTTGATGTGAGTGATTTTTTTTAAATAAAACTTGTTTTGAGGTTGTTTGGTTGGTTACAAAAAAGGAAATGAATTATAAGAAACATATTTCCTATGATATGTTCTTTCTTATGTTTGGTTCATTTTTAAAAATAAGAAAATAGATGAGATAAGATGAGTTGTCATTATATTATTGGATGATGTGACTCACACTTAAGGAAATCAATTTCCTTGGTTTTTTTGAGGAAATGGGTGGAAATGAAATGTTACTGAGATGAGATGAGTTGTCACTATATTATTGGGTGATGTGGGTGTTTTTTAAAGATGAGATGAGATGAGTTTGATGATGTGACTCATTTCTTGTGTTTGATTTATTTTTAAAAGTAAGAAATGAGATGAGATATGATGAGTTGGTGGATAAAAATAATATTTTATTGATAAAAGTATATAGATTTACTTTTCTTGGAGAGAGTTTGAGGGATGAAAATGGATGAAAATAATATTTTAATGATAAAAGTGTGTAGATTTCTTAATTTTTCTTGATTTTTAGGAAACCAACAAAACAGTTAACTTCATGTGAGTCCTCACTGCTGATTGCTAAAGTTGATGGATGGAATTCGAGGTGTCTCAAACTCAAGATCGGACTATGACCGTTATTTGTCAAAAAAAAAATTTTAAAAAATGTGGCTCCTTACTAAATATTCCTTAAAAGCTAAATATTAATACACTATAAAATAAAAAATTATTATTGATGAGAATTCAGGGTATTACGTCCCCATTACAGAAGCAAGCATTGCATGGTTGGCGGAGACGACGGAATCAGTGCTCGGATGAGAGTGCTCTCCCATGTACACAATGTAATGCTGCAAGAATTTAATTCAGACCTCATCATCAAGAACAAAAGCATTATTTGAAAATCACGCCCACTAATTAATTATATACTTAACACGTGCATTAGTGAAGTTGAAATGTAAAAGAACGTATACCTTTGTGTTGGAGGAGCCGTGGACAAAAATAAAGCAACTACTAGTTATTAATAAAAGAAGAGGAAGAATGTTGTGTTTCATCATCTCCTCAATCTTATTCTTGATGAGGCTATGATCGATTAAGTAAAAGAAAGCAGAGGTTAATGGCTACAATATTGAGGGGGCGCTCGATCAATATATAACTTCCTCAATTAATTTATAGTAATCCTGCTGCAGGCCAGAGGCTTAGACCTAGCTAGCTTGTCAACTTTCTAACTAAAGAGAAGAATTAGAGCCCAGCATCAAAATTAAGCACCTATTTTTGTAATTTAGTAGGGGCGGCAAATTAACTTACTTAAGCTAATTAAGACGGCAACATTTCTGATCTATTTGTTGCTTCGTAGACTCCAAAATCAAAGTACACGAGAGATCGATCATATACAACTTGATAATTAATGTACTATGGCTCTATGCCTAATTCTAATCCGAGAAATTGTGTAGACGTTTTTCTCGCTTGAAAATTAAATTGTCGTTGTTTTTTACTGGACGAAACTAGATGATCAGAAATTTTATTAACTAGAGGAAATAGTATATGAAGATGGGGAGAGGAAACCATTTGTTCTTATAAAACTAGCTTTCTTTTTTCATTTTCTATTTAATCAGTTTTTCCATGTGTATCCTCGCAAAACCTATGATTTTCTTGAGATTTGATTTAATGCTAAACCTCAATCTTGAACTTCGCCTCTGCAAAATTAGGCACATTTTTTTATTATTTTAAACTACTCGTGCTCGGAATGTAGAAAGTATTCAGTACCGTTTGTATGGCATCAACATGTCCATCTGGTGACTTCTGAATGACAATTGATCACTTGAACTGTTGATTGACCAAGTCTTGAAAGTCAATAATATGCAAAGTACACATTTTCACCACATAAGCAAGTTAATGTCAACCCAATCATAATAAAAATTCTATGAATTTTTTAAATTTTCACATTCTTGAAATCTATGACATAATCACACCAAACCATAATCGAAAAAAGATTAATCTTTTTTTTTTTAATTAGATCATACATGGAGCCTTAGGCCCTGTTCGGAAAAATCCCTCAAAACCGAGAAATGATCAATCTTGACTTAGTTTTAAGGTAAACTAGTTCTTTTTTATTTTCCAACGGAGGGGTCTAATTTAGATAGCGTTATGTGGAGAGACTCTATCCATATTTTTTTCCCTTTGCTTTCTAAAGATGTAATATCCTTTGCGGGGTAGCCTAATGAAGAAGTTTTTTCCATTAAGAAAGACAAAAATTTAAAAAGAAAAAAAGAAGAATGAAGAACTACTTTGAGGCTCCATTTTTGGCTTAGAAAAAACTACGTCAAAGTTAGTCCAATATTTTCTAGTGAAAAACAAACACAAAAATGGGTTAGGTTCAATCCTGACCTAATTTTAAGGATTTGCCAAACACAACTTTCAGGCAGTTATGTTTAGCAATTCCTCAAAATGGAATCAGCTTCGATCTTGTCCTATTTTAGGGGAAATTGTGTTTGGATAAAACTAGGCCAACATTGGTCCAGTTTTTCTGAGGTCACTTTTGTCTTTAAATTGATTTTGTTTTGGACCACCTCTTTCCCGTATCAAAGCAGATTTGGTTGAATTTATGCATACGCAAGAGAATGCCATATTTTTGCTAAGGGGTTGTTTGTTTACTTACATTTTCACAATTTTGCATTGAGAAAATGGGACCTATAAGACCAAAATCTTAAACTTTTACTAAATACATTATTTGGTTAGCATCTTTTTATTGTAAAATTGGAGTTGCCACATATGGTTAATGCATCAATTCCAATTCCCTAAAATATGTTGACTTTACTCTGATTTTTACTGATGCTTATCTAAAAAGGAAAAATGAGAGATATTATACCTTATTATCCTCAAGAAATTCATATTCAACCAAACAAGTTTTTTTGTTTTGATTTGTCATTCATCAAATCCTCTGCAATATATGCCAACAAACAAGATTATGAATGTGTATCTTTTTCAGATCCGTAACATGCATCAAAATTAATCCACCAACAAAACAGCCCCTAACTGGTCCGAGTACACGCACACAAGAGTATGCAGTGGCGGATTTACCTTGGGGCCAAACAGGGCCTTGGCCCCACTTTTAATTTCGTCCTCATTACCCTCATGTAAGCGTGTGCAAGGAAATAAATTAGTACATAACTGTAAATATTAACACAATTCACAGTATATGCGTATTAAAGTATGTATTGTTGCATCGCTAATGTAAGCCAACATTAAAAACATCCAAGCTCGATTAATTATTGTAATATGGTACTTAACATGCGGTGTTAGTTATTTTCACATTTATATAAAGATGTCGATTTTATTTTAGATAAGAAATTTGAATGTGGTGTTAGTTATTTTGAGATGATACCAGCGTAAACTTAATTTAGATAAGTAGTTTGGGTTTCTCATCATGATTTTTTTTTTGAAATTTAAAGGATGTATTAACCTGATAAAAAAAAGTTGATTGAATGGAAGATGGACGCTTTACATTCTTTTGGTGTACAAATTGTGAAGTTAATACTAATCTCGTTACCATGGCAAGTGTTGGAAGAGCATTTTGTAGCAGTAAATTCATTTCAAGAATGACCTTAAAAACCGAACACAAAGAGAATGCTACGTAAACACTGCATCTAATTTGGAGTTTGAATTTGAAACTTTTGTTATGTAATAACGTTTAGATACTAATTAATCGTGCAAAATATATATGCTATCTTGTTTTCATTATTAAAATTTGTAGCCTCCGTTGCCAAAAAAAAAAACTGGCTCTGCCGCTGTGAGCCTGAGAGTATGCGTTGATTTGAAGGGAGGAGTGCTTTATAGACTACGCATCGTACCAGGGAATGAGCCAAACCTTCAGGGTGAAATCCCCATTTTTGCCCTTCTACATATTGCTTGGCTCACGTGCGACCGCCGGTTCTGATGAGAATCGAGCTCCACTACATAACGAAGCATAAACCATTTTTTGGGTGATTTGAAAATCTCGTGATTTATTCCTGAAAATATTCTGAAAGAACAATTTTTCAAAACAGTCTTATTTTATTTTTTTTATTTTTAAAATCGATCTTTTTTTTATCAAAACTGACCCGTTTTTTGTCACGTCAGCCTAATTACCCTCCTAAACAGTCAGGGTTGTCAACCCCGACTATTTAGGAGGGTGTTAAACCCCAATTAGAAGTCTTAAACCCTAAAATTGTATGTACTAAATGATCGGGGTTAGCAACCCCGACTATTTAGAAGGATGATTAGG
>BQKN01066961.1:375263-398636 GCA_022839385.1 Asparagus kiusianus | reverse complement strand
GGTTTGACATTCTTGGTTTCACCTCGGACTGCAGCCTTGTGTGAACCTAGGGGCGTCACATCACTCCTCTTGGAATTGACCCCATCTCTCACCAAACACTCTTCTCGGTGTACTTGTGTATTACAATGTGATCTCAACAAATAAGAATAAATAAAGAATTTGTTCTCTATTACAAACATAAGAACTAAGTTAATCCCACACTTAAAGATACAATCTTACAACTCTAATATACTATGTAAGAAATACTTAAGCTCATGTAGGTGTGTGTAATTAATGAGTATAAACAAAATCAAACTTGAATTAATCTAGAAAATATAAATAAGACTAGTAAGTATAAATGAGCTAGATAATTGAGTTTAGAAAACTTCTCCAAAATCACAAAAAGATGTAGATGAAGGAATGAGGTTGAATTCCTAAAACCGAAAATGTAAGCCTCTTATTTGTGAAAACTTATTCACACAAAACAAATTTGAAAAACTCTTTAAACACCTTTAAACATTTATAAAACTTGTTTTAAAACTTTCTTGGATTAATTCAAAAGTTAGAGGGTAAGGGGTATGTATAGGAGCCCATGGAACCAGTAAGAACTAACAAAAACATCAAAAACAATAAAATCTAGAAAATAAATATTACTGTGAAACGGTCATATTATGAGTCGACTTATGACAGGCATGAGTCAACTTATGCAGTATAAGTTGACTAGTTATCTTATGAGTCGACTCAGCAGATTAAAAACACTAACTGTCGAATTAGTACTGTAGCAAGTCAACTTAAAACGTACATAGGACCTGATATGAATTGTAAACATCAACTTTAAAACCTCTTTTAAAATATCAAATAAATTCCAAAAAATGTAAATCTTTAGAAAATATTTATAGACATGAGAATGAACATGTTACAAAAAGAAATTTTCAAATTGCACTTCCCAATTGTGAAAACTTGTTATTTTTCAAAATAGTTCAAAATACGAAAACTCAATATTTCAAGTGTATTGAGTATTTAATCCATAAACACATAATTTTACAAATAAACATGATTTTATTGATTTTAAACTTGTTAATTAATTAAATCATTTTAAGCATATATAAACATAAAACGAATATGTGTGAATATAATTATATTCATGTGTTTCATATTTATATAGCTAAACACATTATTTTCAAAAAAAAAATCAATAAATAGGAAACTAGTATGTATGTATATAAACAAATATATTTTTTTCATATTTATTTAAACATAAAAGCTATAAAAACAAAAACGTGTATGCGTGTAATATTTGAGCTTCAAGCATTAACACACAAAGTATAAATTCCTAAACTAATATACCCAAGTTATAGGTCTTCAATGTAGCTCAACTTGGTTGTGGATGAAGCTTGATCTTGAATTTAACTTTAAATTACAAATAGCTTCACTCCTATATTCCGCTAACCTTCATTGAATGTTATCCTTAAGGCATAATCCATATAACCTCCAACATCGATATTTGTCTAGAATACTTAATAAACAAATACAAACATTAGACAAATGATATTAGGAATTATTTGTAAATCATCAAAACAAGATTAGACCGTAGGCTCATAAATATAAGACCTAACATTATTAAGTGATAAAATTATAAATAGTTCTTTAGAATTGAGTACATCTAACAATACAAGTGAAAATACCTCTTTTGAAAGCATGCAATGTTCCATGTATAGAGAGATGAATTATGATTTATTCAAGAAATTAATTGATAAAAATTATGAAAATGAAAAATTAGGTTCTAGGGTAAATGAGCATACATGTGAGCTGTCTTCTGAACAAATAAAGTTTGAAACCCGATGTGAAAAAATATTGATTTGGAAAAGGCTGTGAAAAAATTTTCTTTGGGCTTTACAAATTTGAACATAGTCTTTTCCAATCAACAATTTGCAAAAGCAACAATTGGGCTTGGTTATTCATATTCAAAAAACATAAAGAGTTTTAACCTTCTTTAATAAGAGGAAATAATTTAACTCTTTTTCCACTCATCTAAAATGCATCTTATACTATTTATAATTTATGTGATAGAATTGGTCATATGTTCAAGGAATGGTCGTATGCAATATAGAGTTAAAATAGTCAAGCAGATTTTGGTACTTAAAAGGAAAATTACCAGTCGATGTGGACCTATGCGGATACCTAGGTCACACCTTTTGCTTTTCTCTGCATGTGCAAGAAGGTGAAGGACAACACAACATCTTTTGTGGGAACAAGATAACACTTGTTGTGGTTGCTTAAGGTATATTCATAAGAGAAGAATATGTTCCTTATCCTAATCAAGAAAAGAAAGGGAAAAGACATTTCTAATACATGAAAATATGGTCTCATTATGCAAGCAAAGGTTTATTGCAAAGGTACAACTTACAAAAATAATTAAGTTGACAAATCTTCTAAAATGGGTAAGTAAAGGAAAATTCTATAACTCTGATCTATTATACGTACATAAAATTTTCTTCAATTTTCTTGATTCTTCTTAATTTCTTGATTTTTCTTCATTTTTTCTTTTCTTGATTTTTAGGTAGTTTTTAGATTTTTCTTTATTTTTCTTTTTTATCCAAAACAAAACAAAAGAAAAAATTCTCTTTTTTTTCTTTTTCTTTCCTTTTAAAAATAAAATAAAATAAATAAAAAATTTGGACATGCCTATGTATATGCTTTAATTATATTGATTCACATAATATTTTTCTTTGACTTGATTACACACACACACACACACACACACACACACACACACATATATATATATATATATATATATATATATATATATATTTGTGTTTATATCTATATATATTGTAAAAACCCAAAAATTTATGTTAATATAATTAATATGTGATTAATTATGATATATGGTTTAGTATGATAAATATCATTAAATGGTATTTGAGTATGATACTATGTGTTTTGAGTATGAGCAAGTTCATACATGAGAAAGAAAAGAGTCGAAACATGCACAATGGCCGAATATATGAGGAACTGGAAAATTCCAGTCCGGTCGACCGTCGTGATCGACCGTAGTCCAATCGAACGCCACGGTCAACCGCGAAACCTGTAGAGAGTAGATTTCCTATTTTGAGTTGGTTTCGGTTTTCTAAAGCCAATATTCATTCTCTCTGGTTTATATATCAATTATACATGATATTTTTAGTTTTCTAAGAACCCTAACAGCCACCAAACACCCATAAACCCTAATTTGATTCTTATAGGAGATTGGAGGCTTTCGGGTAGGATTTTCGTGTAGTTTTCAGCTTTTGGATTGGAGATCTTCCTTAGCTTGGCATCTTAAATGTTTTTCTACAAATCTCAGGCGAGTTCATCTCTGCTAATCCCCCTCCTAGTTTTTTAAAATATTTTTAAAGAGTTTTTAACATATTTTATAGAGCCAAACTGACTAGTTTATGAATAAAAGTTAATTCTTTTGTATTATATGTATAAAGACTAGGTCATTCCATGTTAAAAAAATTTGAGAACGGATTTACATAAATATTTAAGATCTGAAAATGATTTAAAACATCGTCAGTATGAAGAAAGATGATTTGTTCTTCGTTTTGAGTTTTTATGCATGATTTAGGGTTTTGTATATCAAGTTAATGCGAATAATCATGCTATATATGTTGAGATTGCTTACAGAATTTTTTATCTACTGTAGACATGCTTTCATACAAGTATTATGTTTTTTTAATCATGTTTGGATCACATAAACACGGCATGTTTTAAAACGTTGTTTAATCGAGTGTAGTGTTGAGATGAGATATTTATTCCACATGTTTGAGATTTTGAATGTTTCCTTTTGTTTGCTGTTTTTCATTCATAGAGTTTGGAGTTAGTATTTAGGGAGTCACAATTTGAGACATGATATATACATGAGGGTTTTCTTGTTTGGATTATTTCGCTCGACGTACAAACTCTCGTGTTGTGGATTCCTAAATACTAACCTCCAGTTAAAGTTATATGAATAATTTCATACTTATATGTACTAACTCTATTTTTTATATACTCCTATCCCTTCCTTGGGAAGAGGTGGGGATGATCTCGCAATAGCGCTTTTGCGCTCGTTGTTTTCCTCTCTTTCGGGCAGAGAGTCTAACACATGGAGAGTCGCAGGTTGATAGGATTTCTTCATAGATTCTATCAAGCTATTTATTATTTTAGTTTATAGAACTCCACAGTTAGTTGTTTATGTTTAGACTCTAGACTTGTATTTCATTTTTTAGAGGCTGAGAGCCATAATGATATTTTATTTGACTCATTGTACTTGAGATTTATTTCAGACTCAGAGATATTTCTATTCTATTTTAGTTGGGCTCCCTGATGATTATTCTCTTATTGCTTCTGTGTACACCTGGTTTGTTCTATCTCTATTATTTGCTTGTCGGTTCTTTAAGCCATTTGTTGTTTCCACTAGAGAGATAATGACTGTGATGGTGAAACATGTTGTAGCATGGTGTTTGTTGCTTGGTAGGTTTGACATTCCGGGTTTCACCTTGGACTGTAGCCTTACGTGAAACCTGGGACGTCACAGTTGGTATCAGAGCTCTAGTTCAAATATCCTTAGGATCATCCTTGTGTTATATTACAGAGTTAGGATAGAGTTTCCTAGGGATCATGCATACAGTCCACTAGGACTTCCTAGTATGAGTGAGGACGTATTATATATGTACGTGGAAAATTACAAAAAAATTTTATGATGAACTATTTGCTTTGAATAATAAGGCATGCTATGAGTAATATGTGATACGATTTACTTATTGGTATATGTTATATCTTTTTCTTCTTAAGATTCTATTTATTGCGTAATAAACCCTACTTCTATATTATAGATGTCAGGAAGAGGTCGTGAATGCCGAGGTACTCGTGCTCAGGGAGCTGAGCAAGTTGATAGAGAGCCCGAGCCACAGCAGGCTCCGTAGTACTTAGTAGATCTCAAAGTATCGTTAGCTGCTCGACTAGCAGCTATTGAGAGGAGAAGTTAGTAGATCAGGTTTGATAGGGAACACCCATTCAGGAGGAGATGCTAGAGGGGACATCGGTAGTCACACCACCACCTTTAGTTGATGATGGAGTGGCTGAACAGGAGGCTTGGCTTCGTATGGTAGAGAGGTACTAGAAGTTGAAGGCTCCAGAGTTTCATGGTTCGACGGATTCCATTACAACACACAAATGGAAGGAAGATGTAAGCAACATCTTGGTCATACTTAATGTGAATACTGTGTAGAAGCAGAGGCTAGTAGCTTTTGTTGGCCTTCTTTTTTTGATGATGTTTAACAAACAATTTACTTCTAATCTTGTTTGTCTAGTGTTTGTGTTTTCGTATTTATTCTAGGCAAACAACGAATTAGAGGATGGATAGAATTGCGCATTAACGATCATATCCAATGGAGGTTGGCGGAATTGTGGAGTAAAGCCTTGCAATTCAAGTCAAGATTCAAGTTCAAGCTTCATCCGCAAGATTACAAAGAAGAGCTTATTGAAGATCAAGATCATAGCTTGGGTAACTTAGTTTAGGTTTTATATTATGTGTGTTAGTACTTTAAGCTCAATCAATATACACACATACACGTTTTGGTTTTGTATATATATAGTTATATATATACATATATGTTTTGGTTTAATTTCATAGATATGAAACAAAAATATATTCTATACATACTCATATGTTTCATATCCTATTATATTTGTGAAAATACTATATTCATTGTTTATAGACTTCATAATAATAGTTTACATCTTCCTTCAAGTCTATAAAATCATTTTGTAAAGTTTCAAAACATGGTTTAGCCAAAATGTCAAAATTCACATGTTTACATTTTTATATTTTGGACTATTTTGCAAAATGATGATATTTTTCATTTGGGAAGTCTTTGTTGCATGTTTATTATCATGTCTACAATCATTTCCTAAAGGTTTACATTTTTTAGAATTTATTTGATATTTTTAAACAGGGTTTTAAAATCAGAAAATCAACTTTCAAACCTGTATTTCATATGTCAGTTTAAGGTCGACCGCCACGGTCGACCGCATCTGAGTTTTTACCTACGGAGTCAAATAGAAACTTTCGCGGTCGACCGTCACGGTCGACCGTCAGCTCGAATTTTCCCACGGTCAACCGCCAAAGTCTTTGGAAAATACTCAGCTTCGAAAGTGGCTCGCGGTCGACCGCGAGTTTTCCACGGTCGATCGCCGTATACTCCAATAGCTATTTTGTACAGAATCTGATTTTGGATTCTGTAGGTTTTTTGGTCATTTGTTTTGGGTTTTTGCTGAAGTTTTGAGTGGGTATAAATACCCCATTGCCTACAGCTCTTCTATAACAAGAGAGTATTTTTAAAACAAGTTTAAAGATTTTTAAACAAGGGTTTAAGTTTGGTTTAAGAAGCTTTTAAGTATTTAGAAGTTTGAGTTTGTAAAACCAATTTCACAAGAGCTTGAGGAGATCATCTATTGGTGTTTGGGCATCCAACTATTCTCCCTCCACCTCTTGATCTATTGAGAAGTTTTCTAAACTCTATTTCTAGCTTTACATCTATTTATTTGATTATCATTTTATTAAAGCTAGTTTTATATTGAGTTTAGTTGATTTGATTTCACTCATTGTTTACACACACCCACTTTAGCTTATTGTATTTGCATACATTGTATATTTAGGTTGGTGAGAATTGTAACAATTGAGTGTGAGCTTTTATTGTGTTCTCATCCTTATTAGAGAACAATCATTCTTTATATTGTGCTTAATTTTGAGATCACTTTGTAATACACTTGTACACCGAGAGAAGTGTGTGGCGAGAGTCGGGGATCGTCCCAAGAGGAGTGGCATCGGTTGACGAACCTAGGGAGAGGTTGTAACCGAGCACTTGAGGGAGACACGTCTAGTTCAACTCTTGAGAGGGTGTAGAGTGAGATTGCAAGAGTGTGTGAGTTGTAGAGTTTTCGGTAAACTAGAAAACCGTATTGTGTGGTGTAAACGTTATTTGGGTGAACGTAGAAAACCCGGTTGTGATAGTGGAGATCTCCTCGAGGTGAGGAGCGGAGACGTAGGTCAAGTTGTTAGACCGAACTCCGTAATCATATCGTTTGTTTGTGATTGCATTGGCGCACTTATTTTTATGTTCATATCTTATATCGCCTTTGTATATTGCTCATTGTTTATATTGTCCACTATCTAGTTTAGTTTGCTTACCCTTGTGTGATTTGTATATCCTTGCATATATCTCATAGCATATCTCATTGCTAGGATATATCCCTTAGTTCATATTGCTTATCCTAGCTCATATATCTTGTTGTATTTCATACTTATTAGGATAATTTGTTAATTAGTTTTAATTGGCATATAATCAGATTAGATTAGCATAAGACCTTAATCACCCCACCTCTTGGGTCTAACAATTAGTATCGGAGCTTGGTGCTCTTTGATTTAAGGACTAATCGCCTTGAGTTAAAGATCCAAATTATCTTATTTGTGCTAATCTAGTTATGATTACATTTGTCTTGCATGCATATATTCACATATATTTAATGAATATAAATGTATTTCGTTTAGGCTATGAATCAAATGTTGCTCCTAAATTCATTAATTTTCCCTATGCACAATGGGCTTCTAGGTTTAAACTATTTGCTGAATCTAGAAATATCGACTTATGGGAAGTTATTGATTGTGCTTATATTGTGCCCACTTTGGAGATATCCAAGCGGAGCAATCATGATAAGAAAATGTTTACAATGAACAAGCTTCTGTTAGAATTCTTGCTTAATGCTTTTGACTCATCCTTTTCTAACAAAGTCGTTCATTTGGATAGTGCTTACAAACTTTGGAAATTCATTGAAGCACATCAAGGGGACTTGGAGGCAATCCGACAAGCTTTGGAGGATTCTTCTTTAAGTTCATGTGGAGCATCATGCACACGGTCACAAGAGGATAATTCTTGTGTAGTAAGTGATTCTGATTCCGATAATGATTTATCTATTGATAAACTCGCTTGTGCATATGAGAAATTATCGCATGCCTACACTAAATTGAAAAATAATTTTATTGATCTCAAAAGCAAGCATGTTAGTTTAAAATCTGATCATGAGAAGCTAGCCTCCAATTATGATATCATTTCTCAAGAAAATATTGCTCTTAAAGAAATTAATAATATGTTAAAATTGAAAAATAAAAAGTTGACTTCATCCATTTCTAACTTAACTCATGCTAATAAAGATGACATGCTAGAAGTAAAATATATTAGAAATTAATTTGATTCTTTTAAGAATTACCATACATGCTCAACTGTTATACCCTAGAGGGGGGGTGATTAGGGTCTTATGCTAATCTAATCCGATTATATGCCAATTAAAATTACTTAACAAATATATTCTTGCAAGATAGATATACGAGAGATATAAGCAAGAATAAGCAATATGAACAACAAGATATATCCTAACAAAGAGATATAGGCAATGTATATGCAAGGATATATAAACACAAGTGTAAACAATCTAAACTAGATAGTGGGCAATATAATCAACAAGCAATAGACAAAGGCAATATAAGATATGAACATAAAAGTAAATGCGCCAATGCAATCACAAACAAATAATATGATTACGGAGTTCGGTCCCCACGACCTACGTCTCCGCTCCTCACCTCGAGGAGATCTCCACTATCACAACCGGGTTTTCTACGTTCACCCGAATAACGTTTACACCACACAATACGGTTTTCTAGTTTACCGAAAACTCTACAATCAACACTCTTACAATCCCACTCTACACCCTCTCAAGTGTTGAACTAGACGTGTCTCCCTCAAGTGCTCGGATACAACCTCTCCCTAGGTTCGTCAACCGACGCCACTCCTCTTGGGATGATCCCCGACACTCGCCACACACTTCTCTCGGTGTACAAGTGTATTACAAAGTGAATCTCACAATAAGCACAATATAAATCAAATGATTGTTCTCTAAAACAAGATGAGAACTCAATTAGGCACAACTCTAAGTCACAAACCCCACAACCCAAAATATACTATGAATGTAAATACTATAAGCTCAATAGGTTGTGTGTGAACAAAGAGATAAAACAATATAAACTCAATATAAAATCTAGCTTATGAAATTAAGAACAAACTTATAAAATGCTAGAATTGAGTTTAAGGAAACTTCTCTATAGATGACAAGAGATGGACGGAGAATAGTTGATTGCTCAAACTCCAATAGATGATCTCCTCAAGCTCTTGTGGAATTTTCTTCACAAACAAACTCTTGAAACAAACTTAAAAACTCTTCAACAAACTTTTAAAACTCTTTTTAAAACTCTCTTAAACATCCATGAGAAACAATGAAAGTTGAGGGCTTTTTATAGCCTCTTAAACCAGCCACAAACCCCCAAAAACTGAAAATATCAAAAAAAATAGCCGTTACTAGCTGTTATAGGCTGAAAAGACCAAAATACCCCAAAATCCAGCAATCTGGAAATTTGCGTATCTGACTTTGTAAAATCAAGTAAAAATAGTAAAATAGATCCAAAAATTATAACATTTTGTGGAAAGGTTCTAGACATGTATAATAACATGTTAGAGAAAGAATTTATGAAAAAACATTTCCCAGTTGAGAGAAATAAATGTTTGAACACAGATTTACAGTTTCTAAAAAACTGCTGACATACACGATTTTGTAAAATCAATTGGGCATAGTAAATCAACTCCAAAAATAGTAAAATTTTGAGAGAAGTTTTTAAACATATAGATAAACATATCCAATAAAGAATTTCTTGAATACCAGTTTTTATTTATGAAAACTCATCTGTTTTGTAAAACATGCACGAACATGTGCACGAACAAAAACATGATTTTGTAAATTCCATTAAACATAACAAATCAATTTCAAACTTCATGAAACTTTGCGAAATGTTTATAAACATGAAAACAAACATGTTAGAAAAATAATTTCTCAAATTGAATTTCCATTTGTGAAAACTCATGTATTTTGCAAGTTTGTCCAAAGCATGAAAACCCAAAACCATGCATGTATATATATAGTTATATATATACATAGAAACCAAATACGTGTGTGTATATGATATTGAGCTTAAGGTATTTAACACACATAATATAAAATCTAAACTAAGTTACCCAAGCTTGATCTTGATCTTCAATAAGCTCTTCTTGGTAATCTCGCGGATGAAGCTTGAACTTGATCTTTAACTTTTAATTGCAAGGCTTCACTCCACTATTCCGCCAACCTCCATTGGATATCATCGTTGTAGCGCATATTCCATCCAACCTCCAACTACGTTATTTTCCTAGAAAAAATAAAAAAATACAAACACTAGACAAACAACATTAGAAGTAAATTGTTTGTTAAACATCATCAAAATACGAAGGCCAACAATCTCCCCCTTTTTGATGATGACAAATAATTTACAAAAAGGATATATGCATGAAAGGAAATGAATATACAAAGTATATTATATCATGCATATAAACAAGAAAGAATATACTCACAATATTTCTCCCCCTTTGACAACATAAAAAAGGGACAAAGGAATTAAGAGAGCGAAAGCTCCCCCTATCAATAAGCATAGGTGAGTATAAAACATAAAAAGATATAGGGATTGCTCCCCCTATCAAAATGCCATATGGAATATATGCAATAAAGATCATGGCAACCATATGTGAGTAAGCATAGATGAATATGCTAAATGTCACTCACATACTACAAGAGAATGAGAACACATATGAATGTATCATTGAGATAATGTGTCTCAAAACATAAAGATCAAAAATAGATTTATGAAATCAAAAGAAAAGGAACATGAAAATCATGTAAAAGGTTTTCAAATGAAAACAAATTACTCAAATGAAATCATAAATCAAGATTTGAGTCTAAAAACAATGTTTGATCAAAAAAGAATTTTCTTTGTGGGATTTGATCAAACCACATATGGAATATATTATAAGGCACGAATAGATGATCCATAAGCACAAATATATAAATATCATCGTATAAGTGAAATATAATGAATTCAAGGCAACAAATCAAAAACAAAATCTTTAACAAAAGAATTTCAAGAGAGGCAACAATATATCAAGCTCTTAAGCTTGTTCTAACCCATATAATCATTCTAGCATCCGGTAAACATGGTTTGGGAATAAACACCCAATAAACCCGGAGGGTTATATAAATGCAAACCTCTCATGAAAACAAAATTAATAATCATGAAAACAAAAGAATTTGATCAAGGAAAATTTGTTTTCATAAAAAGTTTCAAAGCATAATTTTCAAAACCAACAAAATAAAAATCTTAAAATTATTGGTTTAAAAATCATTTTGGCACCCAAGAATTCTTGGTGCCGGATTGGTTAGGGACATGACCCCTATCATTCAAGCTCAAAGCCCTAGGGTTATGAACCCTCTTGGGCATATGTGGTGCACGGGATCGGTCATAGCAATAATCACTCAAATGACCCTTCCGATTGCAATATGTACAATGGAAAGGAAGCATTTGCTTATGTTGACCATTAAAAGGTGCACGGGACACATTTGCAAAAATAGATTGTTCTTTAAAATTATTTTGCAAATGGGAAACTCTCTTCAAATCAAAACAAAACTTGGTCAAATGACCAAATCTACCACAATGATCACACTTAAATTTTTATGGTCTTTTAAAATCATTTGGCAAAAGTAAAGTCTTTTTTAAATCATAGCAAAATTTTGCCAAATGGCCAAAACGTCCACAAATATCACATTTGAACACATTAGCATGTTTATGATGTGCATGATAAGCATATGCATGTGTATGTGATGAAGAAGCCTTATGAGATGCACAAGAAGCATTGATATTACTATTTTTAGATTTTTGTGCATCATAGCAAAATTTAGCTAAATGGCCTTTGCGACCACAAATAGAGCACTTGTAAACTTTGCTATACATGTGTGCATAGTGTGTAGGTGATTTTGTAACACTAGACTTAGCACACTTGTCCATAAGTTTCTTATTATTAACAATACATGTTTTTAATGTTGAATCTAAATAAGATATGCGGTTCTTAATATGATTCAACTCATCATTATGCATACAAGTATTGTTATTAGAAGTAGAACATATATAATTATCTATAAAAAAAGCAGTATTATTTTGTATGTTCTTTACTTCTAATATGGCATTATCTTTTTCATGAGATAAGCTAGAAATGGATGATGATAATTTCTCATTTTCCAATTTTAACATATCATTATTTTCTTTAAGAGCAATGTTTTCTTGAGAAATGATATCAAAATTGGAAGCTAGCTTCTCATGATCGGATTTCAAAATGACATGCTTGCTTTGTAATTCAATAAAATCTTTATGCAATATGTTGTAGGCATGCAACAATTTTTTACTAGCACAAGCAAGTTCATCACTAGATAAATTATTAGTGGTTTCGAACTTGCAAACCTCACTAGGGCTATCGCCTAGTGGCCGTGTGCATGATGCTCCACATGAACTTGAAGCCGGATCCTCCAAAGCTTGTCGGATCGCCTCCAAGTCCCCTTGATGTCCTTCAATAAATGTCCATAAGGTGTAAGCACTATCAAAAGAATCAAGCTTGTTAGACATAAATGAATCAAATGCATTTAATAAAAATTCTAACATAAGCTTGTTCATAATAAACATCTTTTTATCATGTTTGCTCCACTTGGATTTCTCCAACGTGGGCACAATATAAGCACAATCAATGATTTCTCATAAATCGATATTTTTAGATTAAACAAATATTTTGAATCTAAAACACCATTGAGCATAGAGAAAAACATTGAATTTAGGAGCAATACTAGAATCATAGCCTAAACAAGATGCATCATTCATATCCATGATTTGTAAAAAATATGCAAGCAAGATACAAATGCAATCAAAATAAGATTAGCACAAAAAGATAACTTGGATCTTTAACTCAAGGCGGTTAGACCTTAAATCAAAGAGCACCAAGCTCTGATACCAATTGTTATACCCTAGAGGGGGGTGATTAGGGTCTTATGCTAATCTAATCCGATTATATGCCAATTAAAATTACTTAACAAATATATTCTTGCAAGATAGATATACGAGAGATATAAGCAAGAATAAGCAATATGAATAATAAGATATATCCTAACAAAGAGATATAGGCAATGATATATAAACACAAGTGTAAACAATCTAAACTAGATAGTGGGCAATATAATCAACAAGCAATATACAAAGGCAATATAAGATATGAACATAAAAGTAAATGCGCCAATGCAATCACAAACAAACAATATGATTACGGAGTTCGGTCTCCATGACCTACGTCTCCGCTCCTCACCTCGAGGAGATCTCCACTATCACAACCGAGTTTTCTACGTTCACCCGAATAACGTTTACACCACACAATACGGTTTTCTAGTTTACTGAAAACTCTACAATCAACACTCTTGCAATCCCACTCTACACCCTCTCAAGTGTTGAACTAGACGTGTCTCCCTCAAGTGCTCGGATATAACCTCTCCCTAGGTTCGTTAACCGACGCCACTCCTCTTGGGACGATCCCCGACTCTCGCCACACACTTCTCTCGGTGTACAAGTGTATTACAAAGTGAATCTCACAAGAAGCACAATATAAATCAAATGATTGTTCTCTAAAACAAGGTGAGAACTCAATTAGGTACAACTCTAAGTTACAAACCCCACAACCCAAAATATACTATGAATGTAAATACTATAAGCTCAATAGGTTGTGTGTGAACAAAGAGATAAAACAATATAAACTCAATATAAAATCTAGCTTATGAAAATAAGAACAAACTTATAAAATGCTAGAATTGAGTTTAAGGAAACTTCTCTATAGATGACAAGAGATGGAGGGAGAATAGTTGATTGCTCAAACTCCAATAGATAATCTCCTCAAGCTCTTGTGGAATTTTCTTCACAAACAAACTCTTGAAACAAACTTAAAAACTCTTCAACAAACTTTTAAAACTCTTTTTAAAACTCTCTTAAACATCCATGAGAAACAATAAAAGTTGAGGGCTTTTTATAGCCTCTTAAACCAGCCACAAACCCCCAAAAACCGAAAAGACCAAAATACCCCAAAATCCAGCATTCTGGAAATTTACGTATCTAACTTTGTAAAATCAAGTAAAAATAGTAAAACAGATCCAAAAATTATGAAATTTTGTGAGAAGGTTCTAGACATGTAGAATAACATGTTAGAGAAAGAATTTCTGAAAAAAAATTTCCCAGTTGAGAGAAATAAATATTTGAACACAGATTTACAGTTTCTAAAAAACTACTGACATACACGATTTTGTAAAATCAATTGGGCACAGTAAATCAACTCCAAAAATAGTAAAATTTTGAGAAAAGTTTCTAAACATGTAGATAAACATGTCAAAGAAATAATTTCTTGAATACCAATTTCCATTTATGAAAACTCATCTGTTTTGTAAAACATGCACGAACATGTGCACGAACAAAAATATGATTTTGTAAATTCCATTAAACATAACAAATTAATTTCAAACTTGATGAAACTTTGCGAAATGTTTATAAACATGAAAACAAACATGTTAGAAAAATAATTTCTCAAATTGAATTTTCATTTGTGAAAACTCATGTATTTTGCAAGTTTGTCCAAAGCATAAAAAACCCAAAACCATGCATGTATATATATAGTTATATATATACATAGAAACCAAATACGTGTGTGTATATGATATTGAGCTTAAGGTATTTAACACATATAATATAAAACCTAAACCAAGTTACCCAAGCTAGATCTTTATCTTCAATAAGCTCTTCTTGGTAATATCGCGGATGAAGCTTGAACTTGATCTTTAACTTTGAATTGCAAGGCTTCACTCTACTATTCTGCCAACCTCCATTGGATATCATCGTTATAGCGCATATTCCATCCAACCTCCAACTACGTTGTTTGCCTAGAATAAATACAAAAATACAAACACTAGACAAACAACATTAGAAGTAAATTGTTTGTTAAACATCATCAAAACATGAAGGCCAACATCTACTTCTATTATCAATGATGTTGTGACCAATAATAAATTGAATCTTGCGAAAAACTGCATATCATGCTTAGATTCAACTTTTAACACATGCATGGATAATCATAAGAAACTTATGGACAAGTGTGCTAAATCTAGTGCTATAACTTATAAATCACCTACACACTATGCACACTTGTATAGCAAAGTTTATAAGTGCTCCATTTGTGGTCGTAAAGTCCATTTAGCTAAATTTTGCTATGATGCACACAAATATAAAAATGTCAATGCTTCTTGTGCATCTCATCAAGTCTCTTCATCACATATAAACACACATGCACCCATTGTTCATCATAAGCATGCAAATGTGTATCATTGTGATTTTTATGGTAGAGTTGGTCACTTAGCTATGTTTTGTTTTGAATTGCGAAAAGTTTCTAAATCGAAAAATATTTCAAGTAGACCAACATTATTTTAAAATGTTTCTCATTTGCAAAATAATCTTAAACGACCATCTTTATTTGCAAATGTACCTCGTGCACATCCACATGGTCAACATAACCAAATGCATCCTCTTCATTGCACTTATTGCAATCGAATGGGTCATTTGCATAATTATTGCTATGACCGGACCCGTGTACTAAATGCGCCCAAATGGATTCATAACCCTAAGGCTTTGAGCTTAAATGATAGGGGTCATGTCCCTAAACCTTTTGGTACCAAGAATACTTGGGTACCAAAACAAATTTGAATTTAAACCAAGAATTTTAGTGTTTTTATTTTTTCTTTTTTCTTGGTTTCGAAAAGCTATACTTTAAACTTTTGATCATGAAAACAAAAGAATTTGATCTGATCAAATTCTTTTGTTTTCATGATTATTGGTTTTGTTTTGATGAGAGGTTTGTAGTTATATACCCCCCCCCCCCCCCGCCCCGGATTTATTGGGTGTTTATTCCCAAATCTTGTTTACCGGGTACTAATAATCTTTATATGAGTTGTTACTAGCTCAAGAGCTAGATATAGTTGCCTCTCTTAATTTTTAAAATCAATTATGGTTTGGTTTTATACTCTTAAAAATGATTTTTTTAATCCATAGTTCATAATTCTTGTATGTTACTTTTGAACTATGAAAATTTTGCTTTGATTTGTTCTTTTGAATTCATTATATAAGCACAAATAGATGATTCAAATTTCAAATATGCTTTATAATGTATTCTTTATGTGGTTTGATCAAGTTTCACAAAGAATTTTTTTTTTTTGATCAAACATTGTTTTTGGACTTAAATCTTGATTTATGATTTCATTAATTAATTTGTTTTCATTTGAAAACTTTTTGTATGATTCTCATGTTCTATCTTTTGATTTCATAAATCTATTTTTATACACTATGTTTTTAAAATTGTGTAATGAGACACTTCTTTCATATTAACATATTTATATGTGTTCACATTATCCTTTTTGTATGTGAGTTATGTTTAGCATGTTTTTAATTTATGCTTTCTCACATATGTATGCCTTAGCATTCATTTCATACATTCATAAGGCATCTTGATAGCAGGAGCAATCCCTATATTTTTATACTCACCCATGCATATTGATAGGGGGAGCTTTCGCTCTCTTTCATCTATATGATTTTCCCCTTTTTGAAGTTCTCAAAGGGGGAGAAATATTATGAGTATACACTTCCTTATCTATATGCATGTGAATTATAATTTATATATTCATTTCCTTTCATGCATATATCATTTTTGTAAATTGTTTGTCATCATCAAAAAGGGGGAGACTGTTGGCCCTCTTGTTTTGATGATGTTTAACAAACAATTTACTTCTAATGTTATTTGTCTAGTGTTTGTATTTTCATATTTATTATAGGCAAACAACGAGTTGGAGGATGGATGGAATTACGCATTCACGATCATATCCAATGGAGGTTGGCGGAATTATGGAATGAAGCCTTGCAATTCAAGTCAAGATTCAAGTTCAAGCTTCATCCGCAAGATTACAAAGAAGAGCTTATTGAAGATCAAGATTATAGCTTGGGTAACTTAGTTTAGGTTTTATATTATGTGTGTTAGTACTTTAAGCTCAATCAATATACACACATACACGTTTTGGTTTTGTATATATATAGTTATATATATACATATATGTTTTGGTTTAATTTCATAGATATGAAACAAAAATATATTCTATACATATATGTTTCATATTCTATTATATTTGTGAAAATACTATATTCATTGTTTATAGACTTCATAACAATAGTTTACATCTTTCTTCAAATCTATAAAATCATTTTGTAAAGTTTCAAAACATGGTTTAGCCAAAATGTCAAAATTCACATGTTTACATTTTTATGTTTTGGACTATTTTTTAAAATAATGATATTTTTCATTTGGGAAGTCTTTGCAGCATGTTTATTATCATGTCTACAATCATTTCCTAAAGGTTTACATTTTTTTAGAATTTATTTGATATTTTTAAACAGGGTTTTAAAATCAGAAAATCAACTTTCAAACCTGTATTTCATATGTTAGTTTAAGGTCGACCGCCACGGTCGACCGCACCTGAGTTTTTACCTACGGAGTCAAACAGAAACTTTTACGGTCGACCGTCAGCTCGAATTTTCCCACGGTCGACCGCCACGGTCAACCGCCAAAGTCTTTAGAAAATTCTTAGCTTCGAAAGTGGCTCGCGGTCGACCGCGAGTTTTCCATGGTCGACCGCCGTATACTCTAACGGCTATTTTGTACAGAATCTGATTTTGGATTCTGTAGGTTTTTTGGTCATTTTGTTTTGGGTTTTTGCTGAAGTTTTGAGTGGGTATAAATACCCCATTGCCTTCAGCTCTTCTATAACAAGAGAGTATTTTTAAAACAAGTTTAAAGAGTTTTAAAAAAGGGTTTAAGTTTGGTTTAAGAAGCTTTTAAGCATTTGGAAATTTGAGTTTGTAAAATCAATTTCACAAGAGCTTGAGGAGATCATCTATTGGTGTTTGGGCATCCAACTATTCTCCCTCCACCTCTTGATCTATTGAGAAGTTTTCTAAACTCTATTTCTAGCTTTACATCTATTTATTTGATTATCATTTTATTAAAGCTAGTTTTATATTGAGTTTAGTTGATTTGATTTCACTCATTGTTTACACACACCCACTTGAGCTTATTGTATTTGCATACATTGTATATTTGGGTTGGTGAGAGTTGTAGCAATTGAGTGTGAGCTTTTATTGTGTTCTCATCCTTATTAGAGAACAATCATTCTTTGTATTGTGCTTAATTGTGAGATCACTTTGTAATACACTTGTACACCGAGAGAAGTGTGTGGCGAGAGTCGAGGATCGTCCCAAGAGGAGTCGCGTCGGTTGGTGAACCTAGGGAGAGGTTGTAACCGAGAACTTGAGGGAGACACGTCTAGTTCAACTCTTGAGAGGGTATAGAGTGGGATTGCAAGAGTGTGTGAGTTGTAGAGTTTTCGGTAAACTAGAAAACCGTATTATGTGGTGTAAACGTTATTCGGGTGGAGGTAGAAAACTCGGTTGTGATAGTGAAGATCTCCTTGAGGTGAGGTGCAGAGACGTAGGTCAAGTGGTTAGACCGAACTCCGTAATCATATCGTTTGTTTGTGATTGCATTGGCGTACTTATTTTTATGTTCATATCTTATATCGCCTTTGTATATTGCTCATTGTTTATATTGTCCGCTATCTAGTTTAGTTTGCTTACCCTTGTGTGATTTGTATATCCTTGCATATATCTCATAGCATATCTCATTGCTAGGATATATCCCTTAGTTCATATTGCTTATCCTAGCTCATATATCTTGTTGTATTTCATACTTGCTAGGATAATTTGTTAATTAGTTTTAATTGGCATATAATCGGATTAGATTAGCATAAGACCCTAATCACCCCCTCTCTAGGGTCTAACAGCTTTTAACGTCAAGGGCGATGCAGGAGGATGGTATCGGCTTCGTTTTACTTCAGAGCAGAGTTATCTCGGTTGGAGCAGGGGTGTATGTCTGTGACGGATTTTGAGAGTAAATTCATGTTACTACTTAGATTCACTGGAATGTGGCACACCAAGGAGAGGTAGGCTCAGATGTTCATGGGACTTCGTCCAGGTTTACGCCGATATCTAGTATCTCGGAGGTTCCATTTAGTGCACGAGGTGGAAGATGCTACCATGGCTTAGGAGACAGACACAGCTATATCTATTAAGGGAAAAGATGGTAATGCTAAGTCAGGATAGTTTGGGGATAAATGTAAAGGTAAGAGACCTCTTACAGGCTCAGGAGGACCCCAGCAGTAGGGCAAGGGTCTATATCAGCAGGGTCCCTATAAGAAGGGCCATCATCAGGGTCAGAGGGAACAACAGCAACACTGATTTCACGGGGCTTGTTTCAATTACAATAAGCTCGGACACAGAGTAGTAGAATGCCACTGCGCACCCACAACAAGCTAGCAGGGCAGAAATCAATAGCAGCAGCAGAACCACACTCAGGGTCGTGCTCATGGTCAACAGTTGAGGATCGAGGCACCTCCAGCAGTTCTGAGGATTGAGGGATAGGTGCGAATGATTCAGGAGACCCAGCAAGGACAGATAGTCACATACGTTCTAGGCGATGTAGCGCAGCAGACTGGTAGAGTGTATGCGGTGGTACCTCGCGATCATGGCGCGAGCGGGGCTGTGGTGGAAGGTACATTCCTTGTGATTTCCTTTCCAGCACATATTCTTTTTGATTCTGGCGCTTCGTATTCTTTTATCTCCTACGATTTTATGGTTAGACTTTAACTTGTGGCGCAACCATTAGATTTTCCTTTATCTATATCTACTCCTTTAGGGGAGACGTCTCTTTTAGAGAGTGTTTGTAGGAGATGTATCGTCAGTTTGGACAGTTCTGAGTTCGTGATTGACTTGATAGTTTTGCGTATGATAAAGTTCGATGTTATCCTTGGTATGGATTGGTTATCTTCCTACCATGTAAGTATCGACTATTTTGTAAAAATAGTGAGTTTGCGAGCATATGATGGATCCGAGTTAGTGGTAGCGACCTCCAGAGGTAACCCATTTGTGGAGTCATATCTGGCATACGTTAAGGAGGTGATGTGGCGGGATCGGGGCATAGATTTGAGTGAGGTGCGAGTAGTATCAGAGTACCAGGATGTCTTCCAGGACATACTAAGATTACCTCTAGTGAGAGAGGTCGAGTTTTGCATAGAGTTGCAGCCAGGCACCGCGCTAATTTCCCGAGCTTCCTATCGTATGACGCCTGCTGAGATGAGGGAGCTACAGATCCAGCTAGATGAGTTGTTGTCTTAGGATTTCATTCGACGGAGTCTCATTCGATGGAGTCACTCTCTATGGGGAGCACCTGTCCTCTTTGTGAAGAAGAAGACGAAAGTATACGATTATGCATTGACTATTGAGAGTTGAACAAGGTCACTATTTGAAATAGGTACCCATTACCGAGGATTGATGACTTGTTCGACCAACTGTAGGGAGTGTAGTGTTTCTCGAAGATAGATCTTCATTCCGGTTATCATCAGTTGCGGGTTCGGGAGATGGATATTTCCAAGACCGCATTCCTGACTCGATATGGGTCCTTCAAGTTCCTTGTCATGCTATTTGGGCTGACCAATGCACCGTAGTATTCATGGATTTGATGAATTAGGTTTTTCGTCCATACTTGGACTAGTTCGTGATAGTTTTTATCGACGATATTCTTATCTATTCGAAATTGGAGGCTGATCACAAGCAGCATTTGAGGTTGGCATTGCGGATTTTGCGGGAGCACCAGCTGTATGCCAAATTTAGCAAATGTGAAATCTTGTTATCGGAGATCAGATTTTTAGGCCATGTCATCAGCCGAGAGGGCATTGCAGTAGATCCGGCTAAAGTAGAGGCCGTATATGATTGGGAGCCACCAAAGACAGTTACCAAGATTCGTATCTTTTTAGGTCTGGTAGGCTATTACAGAAAATTTATTCAGGACTTCTCGAAGATTACCACACCACTTACACACCTTACTAAGAAGAGTGTATAGTTTATTTGCAACACAGAGTGCCAAAAGGCATTTGAGACATTGAAGACTAAGTTGACCTTAGCGCCAGTATTGATTATTCCTAGTAGTGATAAGACTTTTGTTGTCTACACTGATGCATCTTTATCGGGTCTTGGAGGCGTTATGATGCAGACCCAGAGAGTTGTGGCCTATATTTCGAGGCAGTTGAGGACTCATGAACAAAACAATCCCACGCATGATTTGGAGTTAGCAGCAGTGGTCTTTGCGCTAAAGGTGTGGATGCATTACATATATGGAATACAGTTTGAGTTATTCACGGAACATCAGAGTTTAAAGTACCTCTTTCCACAGAAAGAACTTAACCAGAGACAACAGTGATGGATAGAGTTTATTAAGGATTACGAGTTCGCTATACAGTACCATCCGGGAAAGGCGAACATAGCAGTAGACGCGTTGAGTAGGAGACATCGTCACAGGCTAGCGGCTTTGAGGTGTTCACTATATCGGGATCTTTATACCCTCAGTCACTATGATTTCAGGCCAGAGATTGGCGGGATCCGTGTGTTCTTAGGAGCTTTATCATTGTAGTTGTCTTAGAGAGATAGGGTAGTCGGAGCTCAGTTAGAGGACTCTTAGATTCAAACCCATAAGGGGGAGATTTCCAAAGAGCCCAAGGATGATTGGACTATTGGAGTAGAAGGAGGCCTTAGGATGAAGGGCAGGATTGTCATGCCGAACAATCTATAGCTGAAGAGGAAACTTTTTGACGAGGCATATCGTAGCAGATATACAATGCACCCAGGCACGACAAAAAATGTATAAGGATCTGAAGAGGCATTTTTGATGGAGTGGTATGCGCAAAGAGATTGCATAATACTGTTAGACCCTAGAGGGGGAGTGATTAGGGTCTTATGCTAATCTAATCCCGATTAAATGCTAATTAAAATTATGTTGATCAATTTGTTCTTGCAAGAGATAGATATGAATAAGAACGATAAGAATAAGCACAAATGAAATATACGCTAAGCAAACACAAACACAAGATATGTTTACGAGTTTCGGTCCCCACGACCTACGTCCTCGCTCCTCACCTCGAGGAGATACTCCACTATCACAACCCGGTTTGGAAGCTGGAACTTCTACACACTCGGTTTACAAGATCACCGAAAACTCTCACACTACACAATCACTAAGCAAACACACTTTACACACTAAGTGTAGGAACCTAGCCCGTGTCCTCCTCCTCAAGTGCTCAGATGCAACCTCTCCCTAGGTTCGTTAACCGACATAACTCCTATTGGATTCGACCCCGTCTCTTGCCTCACACTTCTCTCGGTGTACAAGTGTAATACAAGTGATACTCACAAATAAAGATTAAATACAATGGTTTGTTCTCAACAACAAATGAGAACACAAATGAAGCTCACACTCACTGAATCACGCCCCACAACCCACACTATATAGTATGAAGATATTAAGCTTAATATGTGTGTGTGTGATAACAGTAAATGAAAATAATGCAACTCAATAAATATAGCTAAATAAATGAAAATAAAATAGTAAGCTATATAAGAGTTAACAAAACTACTCAAACAAGAAGAACAGTAGATGATGATCCTAATAGGATTTGAAAGCCACTTCTTGTTGTAGGAAAACTTCTTTTGAAACAGACTGATGAAATCAGCTTAAACAGCTCTTTTAAACACACTTAAGATTTTGTTAAACACAAAACTTGGATGTCTGAAAGAGAGCAGCAATGGGGTATTTATACCCACTCAAGAACTCAGCAAAAACCAACTTGAAATGACCAAAAAGCCCTCAGACAGCCGTTGTAAAAATAGCCATTAAAAACCAATGATGGAATCAGCGGTTGACCGTGGGAATCTCGCGGTCGACCGCGAGGCACAAAAATATTGAGTACAGGGTTTTAAAGCTGGCGGTCGACCGCGGCGGTCGACCGCGAAAGTCTCTGGATGGTTCACGATCGACCATCATGGTCGACCGCGGGCATATAAAAGCCAAACTCTGAAAATTAACTTCCGACGGTCGACCGTGGTGGTCGACTGCAAACTGATACTTGGCATTGACAGGTTTTTGGGCTAAATTTGAAAATACTTTAAAAATAACAAAACAATTCCAAAATTAATAAAACTTGGGGAAAAGTTTCTAAATGATAAAATGAACATGTTAGAAAAGGAATTTTTGAAAAAATAATTTTCGTTTGCAAAAACACACTATTTTTGAAAAGTATTCGTAAAACCTGTATTTTACGAATATGAGAATTTTGATATGACTCATAAATACGTATATATATATATATATATATATATATATATATATATATATATAT
>BQKN01066961.1:308565-375163 GCA_022839385.1 Asparagus kiusianus | reverse complement strand
ATATATATATATATATATATATATATATATATATAATAGAGTATGAAAGAGCTGTAAACATGAAATAAAAGATATTGTAACAACGTTTGATGAAAAATCATTTATATGATAGAAAACGTCAAAAATCGTGTTAAGTGTATATATATTGAGCTTAAATATAAACATACAATATATGTAAGTAAACTACTCTTATACCTAGGTAACTCCACACATATGAACTTAAATCTTTTACGCTTGATTGTCGTGTGTTGAAATACCTGTAAAGAGAAACATAAAAGCAAAACTAGAGAATATATTAGTGATAAATTGTTTGACAAATCATCATCAAAGCTATAGGGCCAACAATCTCCCCTTTTTTGATGATGGCAAATAATTTATTATGATATAAAGTACATGTTGATAAACCACATATAAACCAACCATGTATACAACATGAATATTAAAGAACATGAATAAACCATACATGAATATTAATAAACCACATGAGCATGAATATTAAAGGACACATATGCGAGGATTTTTATTCGAGAGGTTGTCAGATTACATGGAGTTCAGGAGACGATTATATCAGATCGGGGGTTAGTCTTCACATCCTATTTCTGGAGGAGTTTTCAGGATACTATTGGCATCCAGTTATCATTCAATAGTGTCTTCCACCCCTAGACAGATGGTCAGATCGAGAGGGTGAATCAGGTGTTGGAGGATATGCTTAGAGCGTGTGTTATAGATTTTCAAGGTAGCTGGGAGGACCACATCCCATTGATTGAATTTTCATATAATAATAGTTATCAAGCTATTATCGAGATGGCACCGTATGAAGCATTATACGGGAGGCTTTCAGATCATCTATATGTTGGGCGGAACCAAAGGATAGTCTACTACTTGGCCCGGAGCTAGTTAGGCAGACCACAGAAAAGGTGGTACTTATTCGAGAGTGTATTCTTGTCGCCCAGAGTCGACAAAAAAGTTATGCAGATCAGCAGAGGCGACCTTTAGAGTTTCAGGTCGGAGACTTAGTTATGTTAAAAGTATCACCGATGAAGAGCGTTTAGCGATTCGGTAGACGGGGGAAGCTTGCCCCGAGATATGTTGGTCCCTTCAGGATTATCGAGCGCATTGGAGTTGTTTATTATAGATTAGACCTTTCAACATCGATGTCGAGTATACACGATGATGTCTTTCATATTTTGATGCTTAAGAAGCATTTGCATGACGAAGAGCAATAGAGGGTGATTTATTCACCAGAGGTTGAGATCCAGGATGATTTGACTACCGTAGATATTCCGCTATGTATTCTTTCTAGAGAAAGTAAAAAGCTTAGAAATAAAGTCATTCCATTAGTGAAAGTTTAGTGGAACCGGCAAGGAGCCAAAGAGATATCTCTTGGGAGCGCAAGGAGGATGTACATCGCGACTACCCTCACACGTTTGAACAGGTAAGGTGTTGATATTTAAATGTACTTATATGCGTTGATAGATTTGATTATATGTGTAGTTTAGTCACATTTATATTTAACGCTAGAATTGGTCATTCAACACTTAGCTCTTAATTATTCGGAACATATGGTATATTTATGAGGGGTTCCTTGTTTGGATTTTTCACCCAACGTACTAGTTCCATCTAATTTGGGGTTAAGTGAGGACGCACATGTTTTAGATTGGTTAAGTTTAAATATGGCTTATGATTCATATCTAGGGATTAATGGTACGAGATGTGTACGGGAGGGTTTCCTTGTATGGATTATCCCCTCTCAGTGCTTTTCTCATATTATTAATTCCTAAGATATGACTGCGGAATTTCGAGGACGAAATTCTTTTAAGGGGGGTGAATGTAAAACCCTAAAAATTTGTGTTAATAAAATTAATATGTGATTAATTATGATATATGGATATTTAGTTTGACAAATATCATTAAATGGTATTTGAGTATGATACTATGTGTTTTGAGTATGAGCGAGTTCATACATGAGAAAGAAAAGAGTCGAAACATGCGCAATGGCCGAATATACGAGGAACTAGAAAATTCCAATCCAGTCGACCGTCACGGTCGACCACAGTCCGGTCGACCACCAGGGTCGACCGCAAAACCTGTAGAGAGTAGATTTCCTATTTTGAGTTGGTTTCGATTTTCTAAAGCCCATATTCGTTCTCTTTGGCTTATATATCAATTATACACGATATTTATAGTTTTCTAAGAACCCTAACAGCCACCAAACACGTCATAAACCCTAATTTGATTATTGGAGAAGATTGGAGGCTTTCGAGTGGGATTTTCGTGTAGTTTTTGATTTTTGGATTGGAGATCTTCCTTGGCTTGGCATCTTAAATGTTTTTCTACAAATCTCAGGCGAGTTCATCTCTGCTAATCCCCCTCCTAGTTTTTTAAAATATTTTTAAAGAGTTTTTAACATGTTTTATAGAGCCAAACTGACTAGTTTATGAATAAAAGTCAATTCTTTTGTATTATATATATAAAGAATATGTCTTTCCATGTTAAAAAGTTTGAGAACAAATTTACAGAAATATTTAAGATCTGAAAATGATTTAAAATATTGTTTAATCTGAAGAAAGATGATTTATTCTTTGTTTTGAGTTTTTATGCATGATTTAGGGTTTTGTATATCAAGTTAATGTAAATAATCCTGCTATATATGTTAAGATTGCTTCCAGAATTTTTTATTTGCTGTAAACATGCTTTCATGCAAGTATTATGTTGTTTTAATCATGTTTGGATCACATAAACATGGCATGAACACAACACACCCAATTAGTATGAGTCTGGAAAATATACCCACGGTCGACCGAGCCTTAGTGACGGTTGACGCGTGCAGAATAGAGGCCTGTGTAGGTCCTAGAACCCATCGCGGTCGATCGCCGCATAATTGCGGTCGACCGCCAATCAGTCTTAGCCTGTGCATGTTTGTTTGACTTGTTTTGGTTTTCAAGAGAGTTTCTCGACCTTGTGCTAATGTATTGTGATGTTTATGAGTTGTTTAATACATGGGATGATGGTGAATACCAGATATAGACACGCTTACCAAGATATATGCATGTATGCTTAGAATATGTTGCGTTAACATACTTTTTGTCGCAAATTAAGTAGATAAATAAATATGATGAGTATAGTAAGTGCATGTATCTAGAATAGGGAGATAAAACCTATTGCCGCATAATGATTGAGTAAGAGTATTAGAATAGTATCGTTATTTCATGTGTCCAGAATAGGGAGATTAAACCTATTTCCGCAAAGCGATTGAGTAAGAGTATTACAAGAGTATCGCTATTGTATAAGGAGATGCACACATGTATGTATTATCAGTTGTACTTTGATTCCATGTTAGATCACCCGTGAGTAGGGTACATTCTTTGAGATCATGACATACACGACATGGCCTATGATGAACTTTTGATTTGGATGAGATCCTCTTATATTGGAGCCGACTACTCGAGTGTAGTTTTGAGATGAGATATTTATTCTACATGTTTGAGGTTTTGAATGTTTCCTTTTGTTTGCTGTTTTTCATTCATAGAGTTTGGAGTTGGTATTTAGGGAGTCACTATTTGAGACATGGTATATACATGAGGGTTTCCTTGTTTGGATTATTTCGCTCGATGTACTAACTCTCGTGTTGTGGATTCCTAAATACTTATCTCCAGTTAGAGTTATATGAATAATTTTATACTTATATGTACTGACTTTATTTTCTATATACTCCTACCCCTTTCTCTAGGGAGAGGTGGAGATGATCTCGCTATAGCGCTTTGATGCTCGTTGTTTTCCCCCCTTTTGAGTAGCGAGTCCGGCGCACGGAGAGTTACAGGTTGATGGGATTTCTTTATAGATTCCATCTAGCTATTTATTATTTTAGTAGTTATTACAGAACTCCACAGTTAGTTATTTAGGTTCAGACTCTAGACTTGTATTTTATTTTGTAGAGGCTGAGAGCTATAGTGGTACTTTATTTGACTCATTGTACTTGAGTTTTATTTCAGACTTAGAGATATTTCTATTCTATTTTAGTTGGGCTCACTGATGATTATTCTCTTATTGCTTCTGTGTACACCTGCTTTGTTCTATCTCTATTATTTTCCTGTCGGTACTTTGACCTATTTGTTGTTTCCACTAGAGAGATAGTGACTGTGATGGTGAAACATATCGTGGCATAGTGTTTAGTGCTTGGCAGGTTTGACATTCTGGGTTTCCCTTGGACTGCAGCCTTACGTGAAACCTGGAGCGTCACACAGACGCGCGCGCGCGCACACACACACACACACACACACACACATATATATATATAGATACATACATACATACATACATACCACATACATACATACATATATACATGTGTGTGTGTGTGCGCGCGCGTGTGTGTGTGTATTGTTTCACAAGATATTTCATGTTATATTTTCGCACACCTATTTTTATATTTATCATATTTTGTATTATGAGATAACGGTAAAAAGTTTTTATAATTATTTTATAAGAATATTTTGGAATATATTGAGAGTTTTTTAGCTTGTTTTTTAGCTTGTTTTTTACTTGATTTTCATCACTTATATATATACATGTATATTTGTGCTAAGAATTTCAAAGTAAAAGAGTTTATTCATGAAAAGATGATAAAAATTCCATACTCTAAAACCTACATTAAGATTTAGTGTATTTGTTAAAAGATGATAAAGGACCTATACTCATGGATAAAATTTGTGCATATTACACATGTTAGTCTTCATATACTGAATATTAATATACTTATAGATGGTATACATCACCCACCAAACACTATCATTCTTCCCCTTAAAAATCATACACGGTTGAGGTGATTGGGTGATACTTTGGTCCTTAGTTTCTAAGGCTGAGATAATTCTTGTATAATTCTTCCTTATTATTCTCTTTGATATATCTGAATTTGCCAAACACTGTCTTTACTTTATTATTTGTTTCATGCACTTTAGAATGATATTTTATCAATTTGTGTGTGATTTTTGATATGATTTTTCTCATATTCATGTATTTTTCTTCATTGGATTTTAATCTCTTATGCTATATTTCCTATAAATTTATGTGTAGACCTATGTGTATTTCTCTTCCTTACACATTTGGATGATTTTTATTTGAAATTTTTAAGTATAAACTATAACCATTTGGTGTGTTTTTTATCTGTTGATAATATCATAAGGGGGATAATATTTAGTGAGAGATTTGAAATCTTTGAAAATTTTCTGTGCATGAGTGGACTTCTTTAGCTAAGTGTATGTTTCAAGTGTTTTTTCATATTTTTTCTTTGATTTAAAAAACTTTGAAATATCGATGCACTGTTTTAGGGAGAATTTTTATAGTACCTGTACATATTTACATTTTCATGGATGAATGAATACAAGGGGAGTGTTGCATATATTTTTTCCTTTGCATGAATAGAAGGGCAACGTTGCATATCTTTTGAGCTTTGTTATTATCAAAAGGGGAGATTGCTAGAATGTAGTTTGTATGATATCTCTTAATTCTATTACTAACAAACTCCTATTTGTTACTGATGATTGTTTGATAATTGGTATAAATAGGTATACAAAAATACGAGGTGAAATGATGTAAAAATCAACATATATGTTGATTTCAGCAATCATACCATCGATGGTCAGTGACATAGCGTCTATGGTCGTGAGTTAATCGATGGACCACAACGCACAATCAAAGAATCCTAGAAATTGGATTTGACACCATTGATGGTCATGGGTAAACCATCAATGGTCAACACGACAATCGATGGGTTACAATGCATAATTGATAAATTCCAAAAAACCAAATTTCAAACCATTAATACATTACAGGTTCCTATTGATGGGGCATTGGGAACCATCGATGATCGTGATTGCCCATCACTAGTAACAGTGTAGTTTGGTAGATTTCAAGAATTAATCACAATCATTTGGTGATCCCTTTCATCTACAACTTTGACTATGATTTCAATATCTCCTTCCTTATTTATCAGAGGTTATGTGCGATAGGAAGAAATCACATTTTAGAGAATTTCTATGCTTCGATACAAGATACTAGTCATCATATTTTATTACACTTTTATATCCTCATTACCTATTGTATTTAAAGAAATAAATATATTAATAATGTGTTTTTATATTAATTTGTAAGTAATGAAGGATTAATGAATAATAGCCTAAAAAAACTAATTTTCTCATTTTTCAAACTTTTATTAAAGCCCAATATTTAGTCAAGAATGTAAAACCCCATAAATTTAAAATATTTCAATATATGATAATAAATATGTTATATGGTTATAAATAACATATTTTGATGTTTGAGTATGTTAGGAATTGATTTGAGATCAATTCGATGAAAATTAGTTTATGACGATAAATATTAAATCCTATGCTAGAACTGTAATTTCGTTCCCTTAACTGTTGCTTTTAGTTTCATGATCATGATCTTTAGCAATTTATAATTTATTTAGTTTATTTATCATGTTAAATCATGATAAAATCCTAGAGGAACAATAAATGGAAATTTTCATGTTAATCAATGATGTTTAATTCCTAGGCTTGTGATTACCTAGATAAATGAAACTTGTTTAAATGAAATTTTACTTCTGTTTTTTTGTGTAGATATCATCATGTATAATTAATCACATTGATAATTTATGTGTAAATTCAAAAAAAATTGATTAATTATGAAGTTAACTCAAATGAGATAAATCCTAAGAGTTTAATTAATTTCTAAAATATTATCTTGCTAAGTGGTAATCAAGTTGTTGTATGATTTATAAGGATAAGAATCAGGATGTTTTAAGGTGTTACAAGTTCTTAAATTTTGAATGCCTGAGAAACAGTTGGATTCAGTCGACCAGGACAATTTTTAGTCGGCCAAGAGTATTTTCAGTCAGCTCCGACCATTTCCTATCCGCCCTAACCATTTCCAATCAGCCCTGACCATTTCCGATTAGCCCCGACCATTCTTCAGTAGGCTCAACAAACATTTTGGCCTATTTTCTTGATTTTGTTTCAACCGAGAGATGTGATCGTGAAGTTTGAGCCACTCAATGTTACACTTACAGTCATGAACATGTACGAATAGTGTTCTAGCACACATATGGAGATTTCCCAAATGGGACTATGACAAGTATTGTCCCGATTACTCTCCACTACATATTATTATTCCCGCACGCACGTACACTGTGGTCGACGAGCCTATGTTATTGTTTCCGCACAAGTGTGCACTAAGGTCGATGAACCTATGTTGTTGTTTCCGCACAAGTATGTGCTGAGGTCAACGAACCTATGTTGATTTTATCCGCACGAGCATGTGCAGAGGTCAGTGATGTTAGGTCTCATGTTATGAGCCTACATCTTCTAATTTTGTTTTGATGATTACAAATAATTCCTAATATTATTTGTCTAGTGTTTATATTTTCTTATTAGGTATTCTAGACAAACAATAAGTTGGAGGTTGGATGGATTGTGCCATAACGATCATATCAAATGGAGGCTGGCGGAAATTGTGGAATGAAGCGATGCTATTCAAGTTAAATATTCAAGTTCATACTTCATCCGCAAAGTTTACCAAGAAAAGCTATAATGAAGATCTATCAAGCTTGGTTAAATAGTTTAGGTTTTATATTATGTGTGTTAGATACTTTAAGCTCAATCACTGACACACATACAAGTTTTGGTTTCTTATATATATATATATATATATATAGTTATATATATACACACGTTTTGATTTTTAGTTATCATGTTTATAGAAATATGAATTAATGAAAATCTTGAGTAACTGGTATATAGACTTAACAACAATAATTTATATCTTTTATTAAGTCTATAAAATCATTTTATAAAGTTTCAAAACTTGGTTTATGTCAAAACATCAAAACATCAAAACTCAAGTATCTCATGTTTTCATGTTTTGGACATTTTTGTAAAATGATATGTTTTCATAAATAAGAAGTGAAATTCCAAAAATTCCTTTTGTAACTTGTTCATTAACATATTTATAAACATTTTCCAAAATTTTATAATTTTTGGAATTTATTTGTTATTTTTAAAGGCACTTTAAAAATCAGATTTTCAGCATGAACAGTGCATGTACATGTTTATAAGTCGACTTATAAACTCTGACAAGTCAAGTTATGAACTCCTCTAGAAAGTCTATTTTCTCCTATGCTAAGTCGACTTATCAAGCAGGCAAGTCGACTTATACCTTTTATAAGTAGACTTATGAAGTGTTGCACAGTTGTGTTTTTTTGATTAGTTTACAAACTAAATTATTTCTTAAAATGGTAAGTGATATTTAAGGAATTATTTTTCTAACATGTTCATATACATGTTTAGAAATTTCATACAAAATTTCATAATTTTTAGAGTTGATTTACTATTTTTAATTGATTTTACAAAACTAGATACGCAAAATTTCAGACTCTTCCAAAAACCTGAACTGTCTGCTAAGTCGACTTATATGCTGTTTTTTTGACTGTAACAGCTAGTTATAAGTCGACTTACTACTGTAGCAAGTCGACTTATAACACCATAATGGCTAGTTTTCCTGATTGTACTGTTTTCAGGTTTTTTGGCCTTTTCGCTTGGTTTTCTTGGTTTTTAGGGTTTCCCTTGTGATCCTATATATACTCAATGCCTCATAACTTCTAAGATAACTAAGAAAATTGTTTAAACAAGTTTAAGGGTGGTTGTTGTTTGTTTAAAAGAGTTTTTACAAGTTTATTTTGTGAAGAGAATTTCACAAGAGCAAGTGGAGATCATCTATTTGGTGTTTGAGCATTCAACTATTCTCTCTCTCTCTCTCTTATTATCTATAGAGAAGTTTTCTAAACTCAATTTCTAGTATTAAATTTATATTGTTTGATTATCATTTTATTATGCTAGTGTTTATATTGAGTTTAGTTTGATTTATTAAATCTCTTTGTTACACACACCCACTTGAGCTTATTGTATTTGCATTCATAGTATATTTAGGGTTGTGAGAGATTGTAACATTGAGTTGTACTTAATTGAGTTCTCACCTTGTTTAGAGCACAATCATTTCATTTGTGAGCTTTAATTATGAGGATTCACTTTGTAATACACTAGTACACCGAGAGAAGTGTGTGGTGAGAGACGGGGTCGTCACAAGAGGAGTGGGGTACGTGGTAATGCCTAGAGAGAGGTTGTAATTCCTAACACTTGAGGAAGACACGGGCTAGAGACCAACTCTTGAGGTGGTAGTTAGTGTAGTTACATTATGAGATTGTGAACATTATTCGGTGAGCGTTGAAAACTGATATTGTGAGGTGTAAACTTTATTTGGGTGAGCGTAGAAAACCCGGTTGAGATAATGAATATCTCCTCGAGGTAAGGAGCGGAGACATAGGTCGTGGGGACCAAACTCCGTGATTATATCTTTTGTTTGTGATTACATTGACGTACTTATTCTTGTATTCATACCTTATATCGCCTTTGTGTATTACTCTTCATGTTGCCCTATCACATTTGTAGATTATTTATTTCACCCTTGTATTAGTTTATATATTCTTGCATATAATTTACCATATATCTCTTTGCTAGGATATATCCCTTTGCTTATATTGCCTATTCTTGCACATAACACATTGTATATCTATCTTGTAAGAATAGTTTGTTGAATTAGTTTTAATTGGCATTAATATCTCATAAGATTAGTAATAACCCTATTCACCCCCCCCCTCTAGGGTACTTTTAAGTGAACCTATGTCTTTGTTTCCGCATGATTTTGCATAGAGTTTAATATATTTATCTTATCTTTTTATATGAGGGTATGATCTGCCGAGAATTTACAGAGATTGATAATATTGTAGACCAGCTGTTTTGAGTCCTTGGTAGACGCCAAGTGTGATACAACTCATTGTTGAGTTGTCTTATCTCCAATTTGAGACATACGGTATATACATGAGAGTTTCCTTATTTGGATTATTTCGCTCGATGTACCAGTCTTGTATTGTGGGTTTCTAATTATTGATTTCCATTAGATTGTTTATCTTTAGTTCGGTGTTAATATTTAGTTATCTACCATTTGAGACATACAATATATACATGAGGGTTTCCTTGTTTGGATTATTTCGCTCGATGTACTATGCCTCATGTTGTAGATCTCTAAGTATTAATACTATTAGATACAGGAAAAATGATCTAGGTAGACTATGCTTATTATATAGAGCCTCCACTACATCTAGTTGCCCTTCCCCTGGGGGCGGATGGAGGTAATCTTGCTAGTATTATGGCGCTCTTGTTGTTGTTCTTTATATTTTATTTCTCCTTTCAGGAGGCTCAGAGCATCGAAGAGTCGTAGGATGATGGAGTCCTTGCATAGTCGTCTTCGCACGGTTTGTTAGTAGGAACTCCACAGTAGTTTTATGTTTCCATTCAGTCATGTGTCATGTGAGTTTGTATTCGTATTGTTAGGACAGTTTTCCTTAGTATGATTTTTAGTTGATTCATTTTGGGATATTCGACATTTGCTTCAGAGATCAGTTGTATTTCAATTTAGATTATTTGAGACATGATTTCATCTATGAGATATATCTTTCTACATCATGTCTATTTTATCTATTTCCCTTATTTTGTCTGTTTTGTACCTGTACTTCTATTTGATTCCACTAGAGGATATTACTGTGATTGAAGAAACTTGTTATTATACAGTGTGGGTGTATGGCATGTTTGACATCTCTACTTTCACCTTGGATTGTAGCCATGTGTGAAAACAGAGGCGTCATAGTTGGTATTAGAGCTCTAGTTCCAGTATCCAAAAGATCGTAATGTGTTGAGTCATGGAGCTAGAATAAAGTTTTTTAGAATAAAGTTCCAGTATCCTTAGGATCATTCATGTATTGAGTGAGGATGTTATATACGTATATCTCAAATATTACAAATTTTTTTATGGCTACCTTACTTTGATCGAAAGGTATTCGTATGAATAAATTGTGATAACGATTTTACAAGGTGCCACATATGCTTTTCCTGAGATCTCATTACCGTGTCTTATAAACTCTCTTCCTGAACAATTATGCTACATATGCTCTGTTCTGAAAATGGTAAGTTCTCTCGAACATATGTCAATACCCTCGATTACCCCTACATATGGACGCTAGGGGGGTATTTATAGCCTTTGAATGATGTGTTTGTGGATAAGATCTAGTGATTTGAATGTATCTTCATTTAATAACGACTTTCCCATGTTTAAGGATACTCCAAAGGCAGTTTGGAAGCCAATAGAATGTACGAATCCCGAGAAATGCATCAGAAAATGTATCGGAGCACCCTCCCTGTGTGAGACACATTGTGTGTCTCATACTTGGGTACGAGACACACTATTGTGTCTCACACTTTGAGTGCTCAACACAATATTATGTCTCGCATTTTGACTGTGAGACACACTATTGTGTTTCGCACTTTGTACACTCTTCATCGTTTCATCCTTTTTGCGTGCTTTGTTGTTTCATCATTCCGTCTTTTTGCGCGTTCTTTTGCTTCCTTTTGGCATTAGATGATCTTCTCTGACTTAGATAATTATGTTAATCATATCCTCTTCATCTTGATTGTTTTCTAGAACTTATTGGCAATTTTTGTCACCCACAGATACCCCCTCCAAAGTTTTTAGTCTCCTTGGTCTTTTATCGAGGAGTCTGGAATACTTTGGATTAGATAGGCCCTGACTCTAATTCTTAACTTCTTTATCTTTCAGTCTACTCAGTATTTTATCGAATAGTCTAAAATTTTTCCGATGCTGCATTTATCGTCTGACCGTTGTCGAAATCTTGAACTAAGGTTGGTGCATTGATACCTGAATTAACTCTCGTTGTTAAGTCGATGTTGAACTGATCATCTTAGTCGGGGATTTATATCTGAATTGCGATTGAAATCCCTAGAATTATTCTTTGACCTAAAAATTATCCTGAGCCTTATTGTCATGAAATTGTTGATGCAATGACAGGCATTGACCTCCGTTATAGCATGAACGCAGTATATACTCATACGTTAACTGGAGTCTATACAGTTTAAGCTCTTAAGGCGTTGGAGTGTGGAGATTCAGTTTATACTCATATACTCATTGGAGTTTCGAGAATCAGTGTAATCTCATATACGCGTTGGAGGTTTAAGGAGATGCAGTTTATGCTCGTATACTCATCAGAGTGTCGGGAATTAGTTTAATCATATATACCTGTCGGAGGTTCAAAGAGATGCAATTCGTACTCATATACTCATCGTTGTGTGAATATTTACCACGAATACGTTGAAAACAAGCGAAAATGGGCAAAATCATACGCGAAAATGACGCGGGACCTACCCTGAGTGTGAGACACATTCTCATGTCTCGCACGTGTGTGAGACACATGTACGTGTCTCACGTGTGAGACACAAAAACGTGTCTCACGTACGAGACACAAAAACACGTCTCGCATGAGTGAGGCAGTTTGGGTAGTTCTTAAGTCTGGTTTTGGGATAATTTTTCCTCCACTTTGCCTGCGTTTGAGTTCGTTGCCTTCTTCAAAAACCTTAAAAAGAGTTCTTGTAAAACACTGATAATTTATGAATAATATAATTAATATGTGATTAATTATGATATGTGGATATTTAGTATGATAAATATCATTAAATGGTATATGAGAATAATACCATGTATTTTGAGTATGAACGAGTTCATACATGAGAGAGAGAGAGAAGAGTCGTAACATGCACAAATAGCCAAACATATGTGGAGCTGGAAAATTCTAATCCGGTCGACCGTCACGGTCGACAGCAGTCCGGTCGACCGCCACGGTCGACCGCAAAACCTGTAGATTGTTTACTTCTCCTGTTTTGAGTTGGTTTTGGATTTCTAAACCCATATCCATTTTCCCTTGATATATATATAAGTTTTTTCATGTTTTTATCAGTATTCCTAAGAACCCTAATAGCCACCGAACCCCCCAAACCCTAGTTTGATTTCTTGGAGAATATTGGAGGCTTTCAAGTTGGGTTTTTGTTGATTTTTGGTTTTTGGAGTGGAGATCTCCTTCGATGTTACTTCTAACAAGTTTTTCCTACAACCCCAGGCGAGTATCATCTCTGCTAATCCCCCTCCTAGTTTTCAAAACATTTTTAAAGAGTTTTAAATATATTTTGTAGAGCCTAAATGACTAGTTTATGAATAAAGTCAACTTGTTTTGTAATATATGTAAAGAGACTAGGTCTTTTCATGCTAAAAAGGATGAGAACGATTTTACAGAAGTATTTAAGACCTGAAGATGATTTTAAAACATTGTTAATCTAAAGAAAGAAGTTTGATTCGTTATATTGAGCTTTTATGCATGTTTTAAGGTTTTGAATATGAATCCAATGCATAAAATCATGGTTACACATGTTAATTTGTTTTCCAGATATTTCTATCTGCTGTAACATGTTTGTATTCCAGATTATGAGGGTTTAATAATATTTGGATCACAAAAACACAATGTGAACACGACACACACAAACAAATCCGAAAAACTAGAATTTTCGGTTCACGGTCGACAATCACGGTCGACCACGTGTAGGATAGAGACCTAGGTAGTCTCTGGAGCCCGTCGTGGTCGACCGCTACGGTCGACCGCCAGTCTGTTTTGGCTGTACATGTTTATATGGCTTGGTTTTGGTTTGTCGAGCAGATTTGTCAATCTAATAATGATAGACTATGATGTTAGTGATTGTTTAACACCTGGAATGATGAAGAACTTCAGATGTGGACACGCACACCAAGATTTGTGCATATATGCTAGATTGTGTTAGTTTGACACACTTTCGACATGAGTTAAATTAATAAACACATATGAATAATGTTGTTCTATACATATCTGGAAATAAGGAGATGAAACCTATTTTTCACAGAACGATTGAGTAAGAGTATTACAATAGTATCGTTGTTACATGTATCCAGAATAGGAGAATAATAACCCCTATTGCCGCAGAGCGATTGAGTAACGAGCATTATAAAAGTATCGCTATAGAACAAGATGATGCACACATAGATAATTGATCAGTTTTAACCTTTACTTCCATGATAGATTGCCTGCGAGTAGGGTATTTCCTTTGAGATTTTAATACACTCGTTATGAATGGTAGATATATTTATTTTAGCAATTGTTGATATTCTCTTATATTAGAGCAGGTCACTCGGACGCAGTTGGAGATGAGATGATTATTCTTTATGTTGAAGATTGGGGTATTTATCATTGATTTTTTGTTTTTATTCATAGAGAGTTATATGAATGATTTGATATATGTATGTACTAACTCTATTTTCTATATAATCCTACCCTTTTCCCTGGGGAGAGGTAGTGATGATCTCGCTAGCGCTTTGACGCTCGTTTTTTCCCCCTTTTCAGGCAGCGGGTCTGGCGCATGGAGAGTCGCAGGTTGATGGGACATCTTAGTTGTCCGTTTAGCTATTTATTATATTTTGTAGTTATTGTAGAACTTCACATGTAGTTGATTATTTTTAGACTCTAGATTGGTATTTTATTTCATAGAGTTAAGAGCTATTGTATGACTTTGTTTATTTGACTCATTGTATTTGAGATTCAGTTCAGACTCAGAGATATATCTACTTCATTCTAGTTGGGCTCATTATTAATATTTCTTATACTTCTTCTGTGTATATTTTTAGTGTTGTTTGATTTTAATTATTTACCTGTCAGTACCTTCATCTATTTATTATTTTTACTAGAGAGATAATGATTGTGATGGTGAAACATGTCGTAGCGTTGTGTTTAGTGCTTGACAGGTTTGATAATCCGGGTTTCACCTGGGACTGCAGCCTTGTGTGAACCCTGGGGCGTCATAGTTGGTATCAGAGCTCTAGTTCTAATATCCTTAGGATCATTCCTGTGTTATATCATAGAGTTAGGATAGAGTTTCCTAGGGATCATGTATATAGTCCGCTAGGAATCCCTAGTATGAGTGAGGGCGTATTATATATATGTACGCGAAAAATCTACAAATTTTTTTTATTATGAACTATTTGCTTGACTAATAAAGCATGATATGAGATATATGAGATACGATTTACTTATTGGTATATGTTATATGCTTCATGCTTGAGATCCTATGTACTGCGTAATAATCTTTACTTTTGAAATATAGATGTCAGGAAGAGGTCGTGGACGACGAGTTTCTCGTGCTCAGGGAGTTGAGCAGGAAGATAGGGAGCCCGAGCCACAACAGGCTCCGTAGTACTTAGTGGATCTCATAGCACCATTTGCAGCATGTATAGCGGCTATTGATGAGTAGTTAGCAGCCCAGAATCATCCAGAGACTTCCGTTCATGAAGAGGCACCCGTTCAGGAGTCATCTATTCGGAAGGAAATACAAGAGAGGGCACCAGTGGTCCTACTGACACCACCAATTGATGACGGAGCAGCTGATCAGGAGGCTTGGCTTCGTTTAGTTGAGAGGTATCAAAAGTTGAAAGCACCAGAGTTCTGTTGGCCTTCTTGTTTTGATGATGTTTAACAAACAATTTACTTCTAATGTTGTTTGTCTAGTGTTTGTGTTTTCGTATTTATTCTAGGCAAACAACGAGTTGGAGGTTGGATGGATTGCGCCACAACGATCATATCCAATGGAGGTTGGAGGAATCAAGGTTGAAGCCTACGCATTCAAGTTAAAGATTCAAGTTCAGCTTCATCCGTAAGATTACAATGTCTAGCTATTGAAGATCAAGATAAAGCTTGGGTAATTTAGTTTAAGTTTTATATTATGTGTGTTAGGTACTTTAAGCTCAATCATATACACATATACATGCTTTGGTTTTATATATATATAGTTATATATATATAAATGTTTTGGTTTTATAGTTTTTAAGTTTATACAAAAATGAATTTGTGAAAATATTGAATTATTTATTTATGGACTTCATAACAATATTTTTATCAATTTATTAAGTCTATAAAATCATTTTACAAAAGCTTCAATATTGTGTTTATGTCAAATGTCAAAAACATGTATGGTTAGTTTTTATGTTTTTGGACATATTTCTAAAATGATGAGTTTTCACTATCTGGGTATGCAATTCTAAAAATTCTTTTTGTAACATGTTTATTATCATGTTTATAAACATTTCCCAAAGTTTCATAATTTTGGATTTTATTTGATATTTTTAAAGGTAGTTTAAAATCAGATTTTGAACATGCACAGTGTCTGTGCATGTTCATAAGTCGACTTACCAGAGTTGACAAGTCGACTTATGAAATGCTTCGGAATTTGCAAAAACTCTCTGTCAAGTCGACTTATATGAACTGTTAAGTCGACTTTGACTAAGTCGACTTATGTCATTTCTCAAGTCGACTTGTGTGTTGTTTTCTGTGTGTTATTTTTCATCTTCAAGTCGACTTATGTGAACTTTCAAGTCGACTTATGTAAGTCGAATGCAAGTCGACTTATAAATCCGACCGTTGAACAGTAACGGCTATTTCCTGATTCTGTTTTTGTTTGGGTTTTTGGTCATTTCCTTGGGGTTTTGGCTGATGTCTTGGGTTGTTATAAATACCCCATTGCATTTATCTCTCCCACCAACAAAGAGAATGTTTTAAAAGAGTTTAACAAGGGTTTAAACTTGTTTAGTGTTTGTTTAAAAGAGTGTTTAAGAAGCTTTTAAGCAATTGAGAGTTTTTGGTTTGTGAAATCAATTTCACAAGAGCTTGAGGAGATCCTATTGGTACTTGAGCATCCATCCATCCTACCTCATTCTCTTGATCTATTGAGAAGTTTTCTAAACTCTTATCTAGCTTTACATTTGCTTAGTTATTTGATTATCATTCTTTAAAGCTAGTTTTTATATTGAGTTTAGATTTGATTGTATTATCTCATTGTTACACACATCCACATTGAGCTTTTAGTATTTACATACATAGTATATTAGTGTTGTGAGAAATTGTAACATTGAGTTGTGCTTAATTGAGTTCTTACATTGAATGAGAGGACAAATCATTTGTTGTCATTTGAGAGTGTTGTAAAGTTTTCGGTGAACTAGAAAACCGAGTATGAGGAGTGAATGTTGATCGGTGAGCGTTGAAAACCGACATTGTGAGTGATTATTAACGTTGATCGATGAACGTTGAAAACCGACATTGTGAGGTGTAAACGTTATTCGGGTGAGCGTAGAAAACCCGGTTGTGATAGTGGATTTTTTCTCAGGAGTGGGGAGCGAAGACGTAGGACGGAAGGTCCGAACTCCGTGATCATTTGAGTGTGTTTGAGTTTGTCTTTGGCGCATTTGCTTTTGTATTTATTTTATATCGCCAATTGTGCATTGCTCATTTTTATATCATCCACTATCTTGTTTATGTTTATTTTACCCTTGTGTTAGTTTCATATCCTTGCATATATATCTCATAGTATATCCCATTGCTAGGATATATTCCTTAGTTCATAATGCATATTCTTGTTCATAATTAGTTGTATATCTATCTTGCAAGAATATACTTGTTAATAAGTTTTAATTAGCATTTAAATCGGATTAGATTAGCATAAGACCCTAATCACCCACCCTCTAGGGTCTAACAAGTTCCACGGTTCGACGGATTCTATTACTGCACAAAAGTAGAAAGAGGATGTGAGCAACATCTTGGATATGCTGAATACTAATTCGGTGTAGAAACAGAGGCTAGCGGCTTTCAGCCTTAAGGGCGATGCGGGAGGATGGTATCGACTTTGTTTCACCCCATAGCAGAGGATGACGGTTTCATGGGAGACTTTTATATATCTATTTGATGAGCAATATGTTTTGGCTACAGCGAAAGCCGAAAAAGAGTTAGAGCTGGCTCGGTTAGAGTAGGGAGATATGTCTGTCAAGGACTTTGAGAGTAAGTTCATGTCATTGCTTAGATTCACCGGCATGTGGCACACAGAGGAGCGACAGGCTCAGATGTTCCTGATGGGACTTCGTCTAGGGTTGCATCGGTATATAGTATCTCAGAGGTTTCGGTCAGTACGGGAGGTGGCAGATGCTACCATGGCTTAGGAGACGGATACAGTCATATTCAATAAGGGCAAGGACAATGGTAAGTCAGGACAGTCCGAGGACAAAGGAAAAAGAAAGAGACCATTTGGAGGCTCAGGAGGACCCCAGCAGTAGGGTAGGGTACGCATCATCAGGGTCCTCATAAGAAGGGCCATCAGCAGGACCAAAGAGTGCAGCAACAGCGCCGATTCTAGGGAGCTTGTCACAATTGTAACAAGATTGGGCAACGAGCAGCCGAGTGCCGTAGCACACCCATAGCAGGCCAGCAAGGTAGGACTCAGCAGCATCAGCAGAACCTCACTTAGGGACGCGGTCAGGGCCAGCAGCCGAGGATTGAGGCATCTCCAGCAGTTCCGAGGATAGAGGGATATGTTTGAACGGTCCAGGAGATTCAACAGAGGTAGATTGCACCATTCACTCCAGGTGATGCAGAGCAGCAGACCGGTAGAGTGTATGCAGTGGTTCCTCACGATCATGGCACGAGCGGAGCTGTGGTGGAAGGTACGTTCCGTGTGAACTCCTTTCCAGCACGTATACGTTTTTATTCTGGCGCTTCACATTCTTTTATCTCCTATGATTTTTCGATTAGACTTCGGCTTGTAGCTCAGCTGTTAGATTTCCGTTTATCTGTATCTACTTTGTTGGGAGAGATGTCTCTATTAGAGAGTGTTTGTATGTGATGCATCGTCAGCTTGGACGATTATGAGTTCGCGATTGATTTGATTGTGTTGCATATGTTTGAATTTGATGTGATTCTTAGTATGGATTGGCTATCTTCCTACCATGTGATTATCGACTGTTTTGCGAAAACTGTCAGTTTGAGAGCATATGATGGATCAGAGTTAGTGGTAGCTACCTCCAGAGGCAACCAGTTTGCGGAGTAATTTCTGGCGTACGTAGAGGAGGCGATATTGTGGGATCGGGGCATAGATTTGAGTGAGATACGAGTAGTCTCAGATTACCAGGATGTCTTCCAGGATATACCAGGATTACCTCTAGTGAGAAAGGTCGAGTTTTGCATAGAGTTATAGCTAGGCACTGCACTGATTTCCTAAGCTCCTTACCATATAGCACCTGCTGAGATGAGGGAGCTACAAATCCAGATAGATGAGTTGTTGTCTCGGGGCTTCATCCGACGGAGTCATTCTCCATAAGGAGCACCGGTCCTCTTTGTGAAGAAGAAGGATGGGAGTATGCGATTATGTATAGATTATCGCGAGTTGAATAAGGTCACTATCTGTAACATGTACCCATTACCAAGGATCGATGACTTATTCGACCAGTTGCTGGGAGCACAGTGTTTCTCAAACATATATCTTCGTTACCGTTATCATCAGTTGCGAGTTCGGGAGATGGATATTCCCAAGACCGCTTTCTTGACTCGATATGGGTCTTTCGAGTTTCTTGTCATGCCATTTGGGCTGACCAATGCACCAGCAGTATTCATGGATTTGATAAATCAGGTTTTTCATCTGTACTTGGACCAGTTTGTGATAGTTTTCATCGACGATATTCTTATCTACTCGAGGTCGGAGGCAGAGCACGAGCAACATCTAAGGTTAGCATTGCAAATATTAAGATAGCACCAGTTGTATACTAAGTTTAGCAAGTGTGAATTCTGGTTATCAGAGGTCAGATTTTTGGGCCATGTTATCAGCCGGGAGGGCATTGCAATAGATCCGGCTAAGGTAGAAGCTGTACTTGATTGGGATCCACCGAAGACAGTTACCAAGATTCGTAGCTTCTTAGGCCTGGTAGGCTATTACAGAAAATCCATTCAACACTTCTCGAGGATTGCCACACCACTTACACGCCTTACTAAGAAGGGTGTAGTGTTCATTTGGAGCATAGAGTGCCAGAAGGCGTTTGAGACACTGAAGACTAAGTTGACTTCAGCACCAGTATTGGTTATTCCTGGCAGTGATAAGACTTTTATTGTCTACACTGATGCATCCTTATCGGGTCTTGGCGGTGTATTGATGCAGACCCAGAGATTCGTAGCTTATATTTCGAGACAGTTGAGGACTCATGAGTAGAATTATCCTACACATGATTTGGGGCTAAATACTCATATTGGTATTTTAATTCAACCCCATTTGCCAAGAAGATATTTTAAATAAAAAAATCGACGTTAAGGTATTTTAATTGATTAAAATTACCAATTAGGTCCTTTTTCTCGTCGGCGACCACTTTTCCGGCGAGAACTCGTCACGTGCATTTTAATTCAACCGGTTTTCTGACGTGGCAGTGGCAGGAAGAATAAGAGTCGATGCATTTTAAAATCCCCCATTTCTAAAATTGGTAAAAAAATTAGCAAAAAATTAGTGGAGAAATTACCGTATAAATATAACCTCTTTCTCTTGCATCGATCCATGGCCGCGCCGGCGGCAATCTAGTCTGCAATGATCTTCGTCTTCTCACTCTCTTCTCTCTGAATTCCCATGACGTTTTCTTCTAGAAGTTCCTAGAATCGGGGGTTTTGGCTACTTCTGTTAGCGGTAAAGGTAAGATAATTGAGTTGGATCTAAGATCTGGAGTGAATGCGTGGAAGTTTGATCTTTGTTTTGAAATTTTTAGGGTTCAGGTTGGTTCGTTTTGGACTTAAATTATGATTAAGCCACATCAGCAGCTAAAACCGAGCCACATCAGCAAACCGAGCCACATCATCAGCTAAAACACAGATTAAGTCATCACGTGTCACGCACGTGACGAGTTCTCGTCGGAAAAGTGGTCGCCGACGAGAAAAAGGACCTAATTGGTAATTTTAATCAATTACAATGCCTTAACGCCGAATTTTTTTATTTAAAATACCTTCTTGGCAAATAGGGTTGAATTCAAATACCAATATGGGTATTTAGCCCATGATTTGAAGCTAGCAACAGTGGTCTTTGCACTAAAGGTATGGAGACATTATTTGTACGGAGTGCAGTTTGAGTTATTCACAGATCACCAGAGTTTGAAGTACCTCTTCTCACAGAAAGAAATCAACCAGAGGCAATAGCTATGGGTAGAATTTATTAAGGATTATGAATTTGCTATTCAGTACCATCCGGGAAAGGCGAATGTGGTAGCAGACGCATTGAGCAGAAAGTGTCGTCATGGACTAGCAGCTTTGAGGTGTTCACTATATCGGGATATTTATACCCTCAACCATTTTGATTTCCGGCCAGAGATTGGCGAGAGCCGTGTGTTCTTAGGAACGTTATATGTACAACCATCTTAGAGAGATAGAGTAGTCGGAGATTAGTTGAGGATTCTTAGATTCAAACCCGTAAGGGGGAGATCTCCAAAGAACCCAAGGATGATTGGACTATTAGAGTAGATGAAGGCCTGAGGATGAAGGGCAGGATCGTTATGCCGAACAATCTACAGCTGAAGAGGGAACTTTTTCACGAGGCTCATCACAACAGATATACAATGCATCCAGGCACGACGAAAATGTACAAGGATCTGAAGAGGAATTTTTGGTGGAGTGGTATGCACAGAGAGATTGCAGATTATATGGCTAAATGTCATACCTGCCAACAAGTTAAGGCAGAACATCAGAGACCTGCGGGAACCCTACAGCCTTAACTCATTCCCGAGTGGAAGTGGGCAGATATTTCCATTGATTTCATAGTGGGGTTGCCCATGACAAAGAAAGGAAATGATTCTATTTGGGTTATAGTGGACCGATTGACTAAGTCCGCACATTTCTTACCTGTGAGGATGACTTATACGGTAGATACGTATGCAAGGATCTTATAGATCGTCTATATGTTGGGTAGAGCCAGAGGATAGTCTATTAATTGGTCAAGAGTTAGTTAGAAAAACTACAGAGAAGGTAGCATTGATTCGAGAGCGCATTGTTACGGCGCAGAGTCGGCAGAAGAGCTATACAGATTAGCGGAGATAACCTTTAGAGTTCCAAGTCGGAGACTCAGTTATGTTGAAAGTATTACTGATGAAGGGCGTTTAGCGATTCGGTAAACAGGGGAAGCTTGCCCCGAGATATGTTAGTCCTTTCAGGATCATCGAGCGCATTGGAGTTGTTTCTTACAGATTAGGTCTTCCAGCATTAATGTCGAGTGTACATGATGCGGCATAATTATGTACCAAAATTGTAAGTACACAATTGATCAAGTTATAGTATAAAAATATCGATCCCACGAGGAAGGTGATTTTAAGATATTATTAGAATTGGTTCTTATATTGTGTGCGTGACAAAATAGGATTAAAGAATGAGTGTGATTGTGATGAGTGGTTATTTTGATTTATGTGCAAGAGATAATAAATTGAATTTTAGAGGAGAGAAGAAAGAATCAAAGAATAAATGAAATCACAAGGCAAGAAAGAAGAATGAATAAAATCAAGAAATAAAACCAAGAATGAAAAGAAAGTTTAAGAAAGTCAAGATGGAGGATTCAAAAGAGGTAAGAAATTTAGAATATAATCTATTAGCTAATTTCAATTACAAAATACAAACAATTCTCTTTTTATCATATTTCAACTTAGATTTATTAAGCATAGATTATCAAACCATTTAAGGAATGTGTAACCTATCAAATTATCATCTAAGTCCAAATTACTATTCATGATAAAAACAACAACAAGATAATAATCCTAGAATTCATAAGCATAACCTATCAAACCATTTAAGATAAGCATAGATTATCAAATTCTTCTTCTACCGATTAGTTCTCTAGTTGATTATCCTAAACATGAATATTTTAAGTGAAAGAGATTAATTCATACAATATAAAAGAAATTAGACTAGTTTCATACAATTCTAAGATTCCTACAAGAATTAAATTCACATCTTAAGAAATAAAAGCAAGAAGAAAAAGAACTAATTACAAAAAGAAAATAAAAATCTAAACTATGAATAAAAAAATAAATCTAACTACAAAGAATAAAAATCTAAACTACAAAATAAATTGCAGAAATTAAATACAAGAAAATAAATCTACTATACAAAATAAAATATAAAAAGAAATAAAAAGACAAGAAAATAAATCTACACTACAAGCATAAATGTAAATCTAACTAATAAGCAATAATAAAGAAATTACTAAAAAGAAATATAAAATAAAAGAAATGCAAACCTTCAAATTGCTCTTCATCTCCATCTTCATCATTAAACAAAGAGAGGAAAAGAAAAATTTAAAGAGGAGAAAAATTATTATTATTAATTGCAACAAAAGGTATAATTTTTGGAAGGCCTTCTCAATTAAGAGTAGCCCTCCTCTCCAAATGGAGTTACAAAATTTTTCACACCTCTAACTCCTCACTCTCTACCCATATTTATAGTAAACATCAGTGAATGAGAGCCATTGGATTGAAATCTTATCCAAAAATAACAAATTTTAGTCTTAGATTCGTAACTAACTGCCCAGTGAATCGATACCAGCATCGATAGGGGTATCGATGCTGGCAACGATAGGGGTATCGATGCTGGCATCGATACAGGCATCGATGCCCCCATCGATGCAGGCATCGATGCCTGCCTCTCTTCTTTTGTTGTCCGCAGAATTCCTTGTTGTTTGCTTTTGGGCTTTGGACTTTGGGCTTTGCTTGACTTTTGGGCTTGGATATTTTTCTTCTTTTGGGCTTTTGGATAATTTGGAAATTGATTTTCTAATTTGCTTCATTTCTTCATTTAATCAACGGGTTTTTGTTGAGAGATTGGAGTTTGAGATTTATTCTTCATTAACCTACAATTAAAAGATAAAAACAATTGAGTGGTATATTTATTCATATAAAATAGATAATGAGGGTATAAAATTGTAATAAAATATGATTATCAAATACCCCCATACCTAAACTTTTGCTAGTCCTCTAGCAAAGAAAATAAAAAGAAAATCCTAACTCACTTTCGCAGGAATCGCGGTTATATTTAACGCATACAACAAGCCTTTAAACCCCTAGGTTACCCTAGTGGACGAGTTGTAGTCTCGTGAGGGTTTGCAATGAATATACCCACAAAATTCGGTCAACTTGCCAAGTTTAAAAAAAAGTCAGTAAATAAAAGATTTTCCTTGATATATTTAGGCATTCTAATTGAAGCTAGTTAATAATCAAGAAAACTTTTTTATATATAACTCCAATGTAAATCCCCTAGAAAATCTTTTTCATTATAGCAATACAAAACCAAGTCAAATCTTAGAAATTTAATTAAAAAGTTTTGAAAAGAACATGCTAACTCTTTGTTTTAAATAACTTTCAAGTCTCTTGATCAAAAATTGTTTTTCAAGACCATATATATAAAACAACAATATATATAAAAACAATGGTTAGTGTTATATATATATATATATATATATATATATATATATATATATATATTTCACTCTCTAATTCTTGGTGATTGTTTTCTATTTTAACGGGCTTTCTAAGTGACCATTTAATGAGTTTTGGGCCAATGAATCCCAACCCAATTGGGTTTAGGTCATTAAGTATAGAGATACTCCTTAGGCTTAATTACCCAGTCAACTTAGGCTTTATAAGATAGAATCACCTTGAATTTAAGAGTTTTTTTTTTGTGCCCATTTTACGCACTCTTCTTTTATAAGGTTAGTTTTTTTAATATATATATGTGTAAGTATATATAGTCTGAAAAAAAATATGTAAATCAAGATAACTTGAAAAAAAATATTTTCAACTCTAAGTTAAGCATGCAAAACTTTCATTATTTTTAATTAAAAATCTAATGTAAGACTTAAGTAAAGTATACTAGTTGAAAAATCATTTCTTAAGAATTTTATTTGGAGTTATCATAAAAGGTGAACTTGAATATGTCACTAACTAAGAATTAGAAAATTTAAAATCTATCAATTAGATCAATTATTACTTAACTCTATTAATTTGGCAAGTGACAATATTTTTATAATGATTTTTTTTAAGAAAATGCAACTAAAAAGATAAAATAAAGAGGAAAATATGTACTTCTCACCCCCATACCTAAATTTTGCATTGTCCTCAATACAAATTCGCTGATGCACAAAGTAAAGCAGATAAGAATTGAAAAACTTACATTTGTTCGGTCGACAATGATGATAAGGATCTGTAATTACTGTTAGTATAAGGATGAAGAAATCAAATAAGAGAAAAAAAATTATTATTATTATTCTTTTTTTTAAAGCCTATGATATTTATTCAAATTTTTGTTGTTGTTGTTGTGGTTGTTTTTTTAAGAGAAGAAAGAAGGAGAAAAAAAATGAGAAAATATGTATATATATTTTTTTCTTTTTTTAACAAAAGGAGGAAATATGTATATAGTTTTCTTTATTTTTAAGAAAATATGTATATATATATGTCCTTTTTTTGTTTACAGATAATGAGGTTCATGAAGAACCAACACCTCTTCCTCTCCGAGCGTAGAAAATTCTAAAAATGGTTTTAGACGTTGACCATTTATTTTAAAAATGTTGCCATTTTTAGGATTTTCTATCTCGACAGCTCCGTGTGAAAAAACTTGTTTGACAAAAAATGGACCTGTCTATCTTGATCTTAATTTTTCTGGAAAAAGATACAATTTTGAATTGTACAATAAAACTTTCTGTCCTGGAGAGAAATTTTTTCGTAAAATTGATTTGTCATGAAAAATCTTGGTTTTCTCTTTGTAAAATTTTGAATTTATGTATGCATCATTTCTAATTTCTTCCAACTCATTTATTTGGAGCAATCTGTTCTTACCTGCCGAGTCTGAATCAAAATTCAACTGTTTTATTGCCCACATTGCTCGATGTTCCAACTCCACTGGTAGGTGACAGGCTTTCCCGAATACCAGTCTGTATGGTGACATCCCCAAATTGGCCTTGAAAGTTGTTCTATATGCCCAAAGAGCATCACATAATTTAAAGACCAATCTTTTCTGTTATGATTAACTGTTTTTTCTAAGATTTGTTTGAACTGCCTGTTTGTGGCCTCTACTTGTCCACTGGTTTGGGGGTGATAAGGAGTTGACAATTTGTGTGTGATTGAATATTTCCTCATCAAAGCTTCAAAAGAACGGTTACAGAAATGTGTACCGTTATCACTGATGATCGCTCGGGGTACTCCAAACCGGGCAAAAATGTTCTCTTTCAAAAACTTGACAACGACCTTGTTGTCATTAGTTTTGCAAGCTACCGCCTCAACCCATTTTGACATGTATTCAACGGCTACTAGAATGTAAACATTTCCAAAGGAATTTGGAAATGGTCCCATGAAATCGATACCCCACAGATCAAAAAGTTCAACAGATAAGATGGGTTGCGAGGGCATCATATTTCTCTTAGTGACCTTCCCTAAAAGCTGACAGCGGTTACAGGTTTTGCAAAACTCGAATGAATCCTTGAAGAGAGTGGGCCAATACAGCCCAGATTGGAAAACTTTTTTAGCTATTTTTTTTAGACCAAAGTGGCCCCTACATGCTTGCTCATGACAAAATGATAGAACACTCCTAGTTTCTTCAGTGGGAACACACCTCCTAAAGATCTGATAAGGACAGTATTTGAATAGATATGGATCATCCCAGTAAAAGTATTTTACTTGGGAGAGAAAACGGGATCTATCCTGTTTGGACCAATGAGAAGGGATTTGGTTCATAACTATGTAGTTCACAATGTCAGCGAACCATGGGACAGATTGGATTTGTAGGAGTTGTTCATCAGGGAAATGCTCATTGATCGGAACGGTTGTTGTTGGTGCATTTGGGAGTCGAGAGTGGTGATCTGCTACGGGGTTCTCTGTTTCCCTTCTGTCAAGAATTTGGATGTCAAACTCTTGAAGAAGGAGAATCCATCTAATGAGCCGTGCTTTAGCATCCTTTTTGGTCAAAAGATACTTTAGTGCGACATGATCTGTGAAAATTTTGGTTAAGGAACCGATGAGGTAGGACCTGAATTTTTCTAAGGCAAAGACTACAGCTAAAAACTCTTTTTCTGTGACAGAATAATTTTGCTGGGCATCATTCAGAGTCCTACTGGCGTAGTAGATCACATGCGGTTTTCTATCAAACCGTTGTCCTAAAACAGCACCAATCGCAGAATCAGATGCATCACACATCAATTCGAAGGGTAAGGTCCAGTCCGGCGCATGAATGATAGGAGTTGTGGTTAGCTCCTTTTTCAGATATTCAAAAGCTTTGAGGCAGTCAGGAGAGAAGACAAATGATGTATCCTTAGTAAGAGATTGGTCAAGGGTCTAGCAATTTTGATAAAATCCTTAATGAAACGTCGGTAAAAACCAGCATGACCAAGAAATGATCTGACATCTTGGACTATTTTGGGAGGAGGGAGATTGAAAATGAGATCTACCTTAGCTTTGTCCACTTCGATTCTCCTATTGGAAACTACATGTCCTAAGATAATGCCTTGTTTGACCATGAAATGACATTTCTCCCAATTAAGAGTCAGATTTTTCTCTCTACACCGTTCTAGGACCAGTTTAAGATGATGCAAACATTGGGAAAATATGTCACCAAAGATGGAAAAATCGTCCATGAAAATTTTGAGAAATCGCTCTACCATATCAGAAAAAATGTTGATCATGCAACGTTGGAATGTGGCTGGTGCGTTGCATAATCCAAAAGGCATGCGTCGGTAAGCGAATGTTCCATACGGGCAAGTGAAGGTGGTTTTCACCTGATCTTCGGGAGCGATAGGGATTTGATTGTAACCTGAATATCCGTCCAGGAAACAATAAAACTCGTGTCCTGCTAAACGCTCTAACATTTGGTCAATGAAAGGAAGAGGGAAGTGATCTTTCTGAGTGGCTAAGTTGAGTTTTCGGTAGTCAATATAGACTCGCCATCCAGTTTGGATTCGAGTGGGAATCAGCTCATTAGCCTCATTTTGAATCAGTATCGGACTCACCCATGAACTATCAAAAATGGGATAAATAATCCCATGATCGAGCTATTTCAGAATGTCTTTCCTAACGGCTTCTTTCATCACTGGGTTTAACCTACGTTGAGGATCTCTAGTAGGTTGGCATCATCTATCAAATGGATTCGATGTTGAACAATGGTTGGACTAATCCCTTTGATATCAGCCATGGTCCATCCAATGGCTTCCCTATTCTCTCTTAAAATATCTAAGAGAGCTTCCTTTTGACCGGTTGTCAAATCAGAAGAGATGATAACTGGTAAAGATTCGTTCTCCCCTAAGTAGGAATACTCTAGATTTTCAGGTAGAGGTTTGAGCTCTAACTTAGGGGGTTCCTCCACAGATGGGCGAAGCTGGACTCGGGTACTATCTCCAAAGGTTCTCCTTGCCAGTCAACAGCAAAAACATGATTGACCAGCGGTTCTATCTCTAGTTCGTCATCAGAAATTTCCTCAATCATTAAATCAGATGCATTTGTATCAGACTCACACTCTCCCTCTTATTGTTCACTGGATATTCCTTGAATGAAATTCACTTCCATGTGTTCATCAGATGGATCACTAGGCTGTCTCCCTAAGTTGAAAATATTGAGGTCGACAGTCATATTCCCAAAAGATAGTTTCATCTGACCAGTTCTACAATTTATCAAAGCATTTGAGGTGGCTAAGAACGGTCTTCCTAGAATGACGAGGATTTGACTTTTGAGATTGGAAACGGGCTGCGTTTCCAAGATAATAAAATGAATAGGGAAAATAAACTCTCCAACTTTGATCAGAACATCCTCTACCTCTCCTTCAGGAATTTTTACAGATCTATCAGCTAACTGTAGAGTGCATCTTGTTGGTTTAAGTTCTCCTACACCTAGCTGTTGATAGAGTGAATAAGGAAGGAGGTTGACGCTGGCTCCCAAGTCTAGAAGTGCCTTATCAATGTGATTGTTACCTATGACGCATGGAATTATGGGACAACCAGGGTCCTTATATTTCAACGGCATGGGTTTCGAAAAAATTTCACTGAGGTTGGCAGCTAAGAAGACTTTCTTGGGGACATTGGTGGTTCTTTTCTTAGTGCATAAGTCCTTCAAGAACTTTGCATAAGAAGGGATTTGTTCGATTACATCTAGGATAGGGATGTTGATCTTGACCTGTTTAAACGTTTCTAGGATTTTCTCGACCTGTAGGGAGTTTTTCCTAGGTTTGAGTTCATCTGGAAAGGGGGCAACGAGCCTATACCTATCTAGATTAGGCTCAATCACAAGTTCAGCGTTTTGGTCATCGGAAGGAATTGCTTCATCGGAAGGAGTATGTTGGATAGGAGAAGGGGTTTGATCCGGTGGCATTCTAACTTGATTGTCTATTTTTTTCCCTGATCTCAGAGTGTGAATTGCATTTAATTGAGGTGGATTGTTGGAACTGGATCCAGTGTCTTTAGGGTTTGCAACAGGTTGACTTGGGAATTTTCCTTTTTCTCTCTCACTCACGGCAGTGGCTAGTTGCCCAAGTTGGGTTTCTAACCGGGCTATGGCTTGAGTGTTCGAGTTGAGCACTTAGCCGGTTGTTTGCATGAAGGAATTTAAAGTGGTGGATGACTGGGTCAACATGTTGGTCGTTTGTGTAGAAGCTTTGATCATAGCTTCTAAACCCTTTTCTAAGACACTTAAACGTTTGTCATGATCAGAATTTGAAGGATTTGTAGGCTAGTGAGGATGAGGATGTTGGGTTAGAAAAACTGGGTTAGCAAGTTGAAAATTGTTTGGTGCGTTAAATTGGATAGTGTTTCCTCTAGGGAATTGTTGGTTCGACGCGGGAATGAAGTTTTGGTTTCCATGAGAATTTCCTTGTTTCCAAGCAAAGTTGGGATGATTTCTCCAACCTGGATTGTAGGTTGGAGAAAATGGATCATTTCTAGGGCGCTGGAATGCAGCGTTCATCTGTTCTAAAGCATGGTTGTTTCCTAGGAGAGGGCATTCCTCTGAAACGTGGGTAGGAGACTGACAGTTATGATAACTCGGGGCAGAAACATGATTGATTTGAGCTGGAGCTCGTTCCTTAACTTCTAAGGCTTCTAACCTCCGCATAATCGTCGCCATCTTCGCGTCAGATGCAATGTTTGACTCCAGGGAAAGACCACTAGACTTACATTGGGGAACTGATGAAACCCTATCATCACAGTGTTCCCACTGCATTGTTTTCTCGGATAAACTCTCTAGAAATTCCCAAGCTGCATCTGCGTTTTTTCTCATAAAATCTCCTTGACACACCGATTCTAAAGATGTTTTTGAAGAATAGTCCAATCCTTCATATATGACTTGGTACAGTCGCCATTTTTCTAGACCGTGATGAGGACATTGGATTAAAAGATCTTTAAATCGGTCAAAATATTTCCAGAATGGCTCTCCCGGGACAATTTTGAAGTTTTGAATGTTGTTCCTAAGCTTTACCGTTTTCTGAATCGGGAAAAATTTCTTAAGAAAAACGGTGACAAATTCCTCCCAAGTTGAGATGGAATTTGTCGGTAAGCTGTACAGCCATTTTTTAGCTTTGTCCTTAAGGGCAAATGGAATAAATCTGAGCTTAATTGCATCTTCGGTTAATTCTCTCATTTTAATCATAATACACACTTCATCAAATTCCGAGATAAAAATATATGCATCTTCTATTTCATTACCTAGGAATTTAGGAAGCATGTTTATGTAATTCGGTCTAAGCTCGAAATTTGCTCCATTTACTTCGGGGAGTCTTATGCAAGATGGAATTGAATTTCTAGTGGGGTAACACATATCCTGAAGAATGGGTTGATTTGCCATTTCTTGAATTGGTTCAACACGGATTAAACGATGAGAATTATCCCGAACCCAAGTTTGCATACACTAAAACAAATTTTTTTTAAGGAAAGAAAAAAAATTAGTTTTTTTTATGAAAAGATAAAGAAAAAGAAAAAAAAATCCAAACAAATCAAAGCAATCACTTTTCAAGCAAATCTAATTCTGGGGTTTAGCCTAACTCAACTAGACCAGCTCCTAACCAAAAACTCCAACAGTGAAAAGATTAAAGTTTTACCAGGTAGTTAGCCAGGTAAGGATAGTACTAGAGGGTGATCAATGATCAATTAAGTAACTCTTTCCTTGCGGAGCGCTTTACGCAACCCCTAAACCTTGCCTTAGATACCAACTAATCTATGAAAACTTAAACCGGTTCACTTAAGGATTTCTTGTTCCTTATTGAGCTTGAATCCTTAGGGGCCAACGTCTAATAAGTTTTAGAAGGCTTGGGTTTATGAAGTGAGGAATTAGTGATTTGTGGGCTAAGGAAAGAGTGATGAAATCCCTTACCTTATCTTGATTGGGGTTTTGCCCTTAAAAATGTTTTAAGTGTGTGTCAAATCAAGTGCTACAATCACTTTGGTGAATTCCTACACTATATGAAATGCAACCCTAGAAATTAATAGCGACTAAAAAGGATGATAAAAAGAAAATCTTTTTTTTTTAATTATGGTCAACAACAATCAAATGTGAGAAGAGAGGTCTTGTTTGAATTTATTATCTTGTTAGTTAATGTTTAAGTGAAAGGTGGATTTTATTATGGTCAACAAAAATAAAATCTTTTTGTTTTTTGTTTTTAAATCATAAGTGTCTCTAATTGTGAAGCTAACTAAAAAGGGTGGAATTAAAAACTAGAAAGAGGACTTACCCGAAAGCAATTCTCTAAATTCTTGATCTTCAATCCAAGACTTTCAAGCTCCAAGCGGTCCCTTCACAAGAAAAACACACAAGTTAAAGAACCAAAATAATAAAATCCTATTTTAGCACCTTCCCTGGCAACAGCGCCAAAACCTTGATGCGGCATAATTATGTACCAAAATTGTAAGTGCACAATTGATCAAGTTATAGTATAAAAATATAGATCCTATGAGGAAGGTGATTTTAAGATATTATTAGAATTGGTTCTTATATTCTGTGCGTGAAAAAATAGGATTAAAGAATGAGTGTGATTGTGATGAGTGGTCGTTTTGATTTATTTGCAAGAGATAATAAATTGAATTTTAGAGGAGAGGAGAAAGAATCAAAGAATAAATGAAATCACAAGGCAAGAAAGAAGAATGAATAAAATCATGAAATAAAAACCAAGAATGAAAAGAATGTGTGTAGAAGGGATTCTTAATATGAATTACACCTTAATGTGTTTTTCCCAGTTTTTTGAGCTTTGAGATGCGACTGCGGAATTTCGAGGATGAAATCCTCTTAAGTGGGGGTGAATGTAAAACCCCGATAATTTATGAATAATATAATTAATATGTGATTAATTATGATATGTGGATATTTAGTATGATAAATATCATTAAATGGTATATGAGAATAATACCATGTATTTAGAGTATGAACGAATTCATACATGAGAGAGAGAAGAGTCGAAACATGCAAAAATAGCCAAACATATGCGGAGCTGGAAAATTCAAGTCCGGTCGACTGCCGCGATCGACCGCAGTCCGATCGACCACCATGGTCAACCGCGAAACCTACAGATTGTTTCCTTCTCCTGTTTTGAGTTGGTTTCGGATTTCTTAACCTATATCCATTTTCCCCTGATATATATGAGTTTTTCACGTTTTTATCAGTATTCCTAAGAACCCTAATAGCCACCGAACCCCCTAACCCCCCAAACTCTAGTTTGATTTCTTGAAGAAGATTGGAGGCTTTCAAGTTGGGTTTTTGTTGATTTTTGGCTTTTGGAGTGGAGATCTCCTTCGATGTTACTTCTAACAAGTTTTTCTTACAACCCCAGGCAAGTATCATCTCTGTTAATCCCCCTCCTAGTTTTCAAAAAGTTTTTAAAGAGTTTTAAACATGTTTTGTAGAGCCTAAATGACTAGTTTATGGATAAAGTCAACTTCTTTTGTATTATATGTAAAGAGACTAGGTCTTTTCATGCTAAAAAGGGTGAGAACGATTTTATAGAAGTATTTAAGACCTGAAGATGATTTTAAAATGTGGTTAATCTAAAGAAAGAAGCTTTATTCGTTGTATTGAGCTTTTATGCATGTTTTAAGGTTTTGAATATGAATCCAATGCATAAAATCATGGTTACATATGTTAATTTGTTTTCCAGATATTTCTATCTGCTGTAACATGTTTGTATGCAAGATTATGAGGGTTTAATCAGGTTTGGATCACAAAACACGATGTGAACACGACACACACAAACAAATCTAAAAAAACTAGAATTTGGGTTCACGGTCGACCGCCACAGTCGAACGCGTGCAGGACAAAGACCTAGGTAGTCTTTGGAGCCCGTCGCGGTCGACCGCTACGATCGACCGCCAGTCTATTTTGGTTGTACTTGTTTATATGGCTTGGTTTTTGTTTGTCGAGCAGATTTCTCTATCTAATGATGATAGACTATAATGTTAGTGATTGTTTAACACCTGGAATGATGGTGAACTTCAGATGTGGACACGCACACCAAGATTTGTGCATATATGCTAGATTGTGTTAGTTTGACACACTTTCGACATGAGTTAAATTAATAAACACATATGAATAATGTTGTTCTATACGTATCCGGAAATAGGTAGATGAAACCAATTTTCCGCAGAACGGTTGGGTAAGAGTATTACAATAGTATCGTTGTTACATGTATCCGGAATAAGAGAATAATAAACCCTATTGTCGCAGAGCGATTGAGTAACGAGCATTACAAAAGTATTGCTATAGGACAAGATGATGCACACATAGATAATTGATCAGTTGTAAGCTTTATTTCCATGATAGATTGCCCGCGAGAAGGGTATTTCCTTTGAGATTTTGATACACCCGTTATGAACGATAGATATATTTAATTTAGCAATTGTTGATATCCTCCTATATTAGAGCAGGTCACTCAGACGTAGTTCAAGATGAGATGATTATTCTTTAGGTTGGAGATTAGGGTATTTATCATTGATTATTTGTTTTTTATTCATAGAGAGTTATATGAATGATTTGATATATATATGTACTGACACTATTTTCTATATACTCCTACCCCCTTTCCTGGGAAGAGGTTGTGATGATCTCGCTAGCGCTTTGACGCTCATTGTTTTCCCCCCTTTTTAGGCAGCGGGTCTGACGCACGGAGAGTTGCAGGTTGATGGGACATCTTAGTTGTCCGTTTAGATATTTATTATATTTTGTAGTTATTACAGAACTCCACATGTAGTTGATTATTTTTAGACTCTAGATTGGTATTTTATTTTATAGAGTTGAGAGCTATTGTAAGACTTTGTTTATTTGACTCATTATATTTGAGATTCAGTTCAGACTCAGAGATATATCTACTTCATTCCAGTTGGGCTCATTATTAATATTTCTTATGCTTCTTCTGTGTATATTTTCAGTGTTGTTCGGTTTTGATTATTTACCTGTCTGTACCTTCATCTATTTATTGTCTCCAATAGAGAGATAATAATTGTGATGGGGAAACATGTCGTAGCATGATGTTTGGTGCTTGGCAGGTTTGACAATCCGGGTTTCACCTGAGACTGTAGCCTTGTGTGAAACCTTGGGCGTCACTGTTCTTAATCCCTCTCTCCTTCTCCTCTTCTTAATTAGACTATTCTTGATCAAAGGAATTATGGTTTCGACGACTTCCTCTTAAGGTTCGGCCTCTTTCTCTCTTCTTCTTTTATTGAGATTTGTTTTTCCTTGATTTTAGATGAGAATTAGACCCATAGTTTAGTTTTGGACAAGAATTAGATCCCTAGTTCGGATTTGAGCGCTAACCAAAACCTTAGTTCTTTGGTTTTTTTGGAAGTGAAAAATTTTCCTTCAAATACTCTTCAAAAGAGTTTTAAACTCTTCCCCATCCCTAATTCCTTCACTTTCGCCTAACAAGGGTAAGTATCCACTAGGGATTTGAGTTCTTCTTCTTGGGTTTTATCTTTTATCTCTAGTCAATTGCACTTAAACCTCGTTCTCCTCTTATCTCTTGCAGGAACCAAAGTTAATTCCTTGGTGTTTGAAGAGTTTCGAGTTCTTCTTTGCAATTTCCAACAAGTTCTAGCTTCCCCTCGAGGTATACTCTCCTCACTTGCATTTTTTTATTTTATTATGCATTGATTTGATGAAGACTGAGCCTTTGGTTTCGACTGTAGATAAGAACCGATACCCTCGGCTTATTTTTGTATCCTTAATATGGTCAAAACTTTTGCTTTGGGGATTTTGGTGTCGCGCACTTGGTTGTGACTTGTCGGATTGGGTGAGAATCGAGTATCCTTGGCTTGGTTGCATGTGTCCGAGGATTATTGGTGTGAGAACCAAACCTGATTTTGGCCTTTGGATGATGAACGAACCTTATGTCTAATTATTCAGGTGTGAATAGAGCTTGTTGTTTGTATTTAGGATGGGAATCCAGACCCTCACTTGGTTGTATGCACCCTATAGGTTTAATTAGATTTTAACCTGAAAATCCTAACTTTTTGTAGGATTTCGGCTAATACTCGTAATTTTCCTCTTTTTATTACGGACTTATTTACCTCGATTCTCGATAAAATTGATTTTAAGGCACTTTTCACAAGCTCTTAAGTTGATCTGATACCTCGCACTTTAAATTTTACCTGAATCGAGGACTTTATCTGTAGATTGATGATGTCTCCCAGGCGGTCATGTGTTTCGAGGAATCGGTCAGCTTTTCAATCAGCTGAGAGAGAGGCTCCCGCAGCTTCATCATTCGGGGGTATATTTTTTAACACTTTTGTAAATTCAAAATTGATATTTTGAGTATTGTACCCTCATTTACTCTCCTTCGTGAGTCTTTTGGGAAGAGCTTGTATCCTCCTTCGTAGGGGTCGATGTTTAAAAGATGTGTTTGCTTAGTCAAAACACATCTCAAGGCAAATGGGGTGATTTTATGCTGTATCACAATCCGTAGGGTGGGGTATGTTGTCGCATTATTGACACGACAATATAAGTTACCTCGTGTGTGTGAAATAGTTGAAATCGTCTTGCTGATTTACAAGGCAATGACTCTACATCGGGGATTCATGAGATTAGTTCGACGCTTGGTATTTGCCTTGGAAATATCCTCCTAACTGTGTTTAATAAATACACGTTATTTGCTTCAGTTGAATTCTCCTTAGAGGCCTTCTTACCCCTTGCGGTAAGTGGTCACAGTGGTGAGGCTTACGCCTCTTCTGAGGATGAATTCCTCATTCAAGAAACTCCCCAATTTAATCCGTGTGGGCTTGAAGAAATTCCTCAGCTGGTGCGGGAGGGAGATCATTGCACATTAAGAAGGCTGATCACCGACGCTCCGCTCATCAAAAATTTGGGCTTCACTCGACCTCTAAGGAAGCCTAATTACTTGTTCGGTGACTCTATTGAAGATCCGGCCATCCTGACCCTCGCAGACGAGAAGTGACTAAATGAAGATCACGGGAGCTTGTTTTATCTTTCCCCGATCCTTTGTCAACATCCACTAACTCATCTACGGAAGAAAGCTATGACATGGATGATGTTTTGGTGTCTTACTGGGGATCAGGAGTGTGTTCACTACAGGTATATTACCCACCAAAAGAACACGAGCTCCAGTGACAGAAATTATGTCCGTGGACTCCATCCCGATGTGTTGGGCCAATACACAACACCATAGAATGAGCTACCAATCATTGCTAACACGGTGAGGAATCGCCTCGCAAGGCTGGGAAGAGAATTGCCCATGAAGGGATATAGGTGCTACGGCTGGGTACATTCGTCAGCGGATAAATGGTGGATGAGGATGATGAGTTACGTCCTCGGGCGATGGGGGTACGGAACTAACTAATAGTGGGCTATATACACCTGTTCGTGCCAGTATGTACGGGTTACCCAAGAGCGTATATAATTTCCTTGCATTATTGGAGCTCTTAAACCCAGACACTAAAACCTTTCTGACCCGGAACGGAGAGTTAGGCCTAGACATGCACAAGATGCAGAAGGTATTGGGACAGTCGATGGGTGACGTTCCCTATCAAGAATATTTTCCTTCTAACCGGCAATTGGATCTGATGAAGATGGCCTTCCCCGCCAGATATGACATATTATGGGATCTCATTTTCCATTATTAGATAGCTTTAGCGGGCGTTAGCATCATGGCGAAAAAGAAGTTCCCGCAGCAAAGCTTGAAACAATTTACCGATTACTTGTTCAAGCATCTGTAGGATGGCTCCGACGAGGTGGTTTGTGAATTGGCACCTCTAACTCCCTTAGAAATTAACAAGTTGATTAAGAAGATCGACGCTCAATCCTATACAACTCTTGCTACTAAGGCCAAATTTTTTATCGGGACTAAATTCTGGACCTTCCAGTGGCATTCACAGAAATGGTTTCAGCCCATGACTCTTTTGGCGAGATACCTCGCCATTTGGTTGAAGAAATGTGTTATGCTGCATCAATTCTCTATCTCCCTACCGCCAGAGGTCCTCCCACCCCCGCTGTTCAGCTTGCTTATGGGAAGAATCTTTCCCTACTAATGACGATGGTTGCCGATATACATTGTCGGCTTCGACAATTGGTTGCTGGTTTCACACAGCTAGGAAGCAAACCGACTGCCGATATCCCCATAACTAAAATCGAGCTTCCCTATACCTATTTGATGGCGTGGCTTGTCCTTCAACATCCAGACTTGATGTCAGCATCGAGCATTACAGATCCCTCCATTCCTCTGGTGCAGCTGTTAGAAGATTGTAAATGAGAAGAGCGATAGTTCCTTAAGGTGAGGTGACAGCTCCAGCTTCATAAATATTAGGAGTTCTTTAAATGCTTACCACGATTCTCTTGCCAATACAATGAGTTGCTGATTAATGAAGAGAGGCCTAAGATGGTCGCACTTCCCTTGATGTGGGCTAATTCAGATGGTTGATGAATATTCGGCACGAGTATCATTTCTTCAGAGTGAAGAATTGCTGCCACATAGAGCCTTATCTACCATGTCGAGTCGCTCGTCAGTTTGGTTATGACCAACTGTACATCAGGAACCCAAACGAAGAGTTGAGGACTCAGGGCAGTCTTAAAGATGGTGCTCAAGTGTGGCTTTGGAGTGTGGCGGGTTGCCCATGCACCATATTCAATCTCCCTGCCGCAGAACGCATGTTGGATCTCACATATCTCTGCTGCAGGTGGCTCAATGCCGCCAACGTGCCTATCAAACTAAAATAGATTTCGGAGTTGGAAGCTGAAGAACAAGCTCAGGTCATAGGCCAGATCGTTCACGAGGCTATGGTCTCAAGGAGATGGGGGAAAGAACCCACCGGACCCTCCGACAAGAAGAGCAAGCAAGTAGTTGAGGAGGAAAAGAATATTCTTTCCACTGATGAAACTAAAACTTTTGAAGAAGATGTAGCTCTGGTTGGACCTTCTGGGGCCGCTGATGAAGAAGAAGAGGAAGAACCTCACCTCCTCTATTGAACAAGATCCCGATCTTTAGCTCTGGTTCCCCCAAGGATTGAGTTGCGCACCAAGTGTAGACATGAAAGACCTGTCGCTTCTGAGGAGGCTCAACCTGCGAAGCAAAAGAAGGTGGTGCACAAGCCATGTACAGAGTTACCGGCTTTTAAGGGGGAGCCGTTCAGCGATATTCCAGGAGAAGGTAACATTTCACCTTGTCATTTTTTGTACTTTGGGCTAGTGATTTGTTGAATATATATATCTCATTGTCGATCCGTAGGGAGTCTTGAAGAGGGTGAGCTTTCATACGATCCTCCTTCTCCCGGTTTTACCCATTCCAAGAGGTTAGGTTTTACGCAACAGATGCACGAGGCCATGGGTGAAGAGGCTCGTGCCTCTGAAGTTGGAGCAGGTGTCAGTGCCGAACCTGGTCCAATTACCAAAACCACTACTAGAACTTCAAGCCAAGGTATATTTAACACTAATAGTACCTCATTCAGATGGCAATTAAGAGAGTTGAACGGTTTAGAGTCCATGCCTCCCTTAATCGTTTTTTCGTTTCATGCTCTTTTAGAGAAGTTGAAGGGAGCGGGCCTAAGTGTCGAGGCCGCGGAACCCGCTGCAGCCAAAAGGTAAGTCCGATCTTCACTAGTCATGAATTTTGCTTCCCTTCTTTTGCTTAAAATTTAAACTCTTTTGTAGATGTTATGATTGAGGGATCACCTAAGGAGGAAGTCTTTCACAATGCCAACATCAGTGGATTCGACGAACATGCATTAGAATCAACGATGAGCTTCTTCGAGGCTGATCATAGGTTGCTCGCTGATATGTTATCAGAGCAAGCCCATTACGAGGCTGCATAACCAATTATTGAGGTTGGTTCATTTGTAGGTATAGATCTAACTAAGGTTATCGTTATTTGTTTGTTAGATCTTACTTAACCACAGGAGAGTTTCGGTTGTAGGCCCAGCTGCTGGAGCTGATACGACTACCATTATATGGGCCTCAGACCAGCCTAAGGGTTTAGGTTTGCTGATGTTGGAGAGAACTGTCACCACGGTTCAACCATCCATTTCTCAACCTGATGCTACCGTTCCTTAGAACCCAATGATTATGGGGGCACCGCCTAGAGTTGAGGCTAGTCCCATTGTTCTAACTGTTGGGTCCTTTTGTTTTGATAATGATTTATAAACAATTTACATCTAATGTTGTTTGTCTAGTGTTTGTGTTTTGTATCAATTCTTAGCAAACAATATATTGGAGGATGGATGGAATCGCGCATTCATGATCATATCCAATGGAGGTTAGCGGAATCGTGGAGTGAAGCAATACAATTCAAGTTGATGATCCAAGTTCAAGGTTCATTCACAAGTTTACAAAGAAGAGCTTCATTGAAGATCACAAGCATGAGTAATTTAGTTTTAAGTTTATACTTGTGTGTAGATACTTTAAGCTCATATTAATCACACACACGTATTTGTTGATTTTAGCAATATATAGGTATTTTTGATAAAATATTGTTTTATTAGTTTATAGACTTTAATATCACTTTATACATATTTTATTAAGTCTATAAAATCAGTTTATAGAGTTTCAAAAAATGGTTTAGTCAAAATGTCAAAACAAGTGTGTTTACATTACATGTTTTGGACTATTTTGAAAAATGAAGAGTTTTCTCCTGTGACACCCCTGGGTTCACACAAGGCTGCAGTCTAAGGTAAAACCAAGAATGTCAAACCTGCCATGCACCACACCGTGCAATAACATGTTTCACCATCACGATCACTATCTCTCTAGTAGGGTCAATAATAGATGTAAGTACAAAGCAAGTAGAAGAATAAAAATAATAGATAACTGATGAAATGATAGTGACCAAATAGATATTTCATCATCCAACATACTGAAATAGAACTCAATGCCTGAATGAATATACTAAAGTTCCAACAAGTCTCAAATACATAAAGTCTGAAAAAGAGGAAATAAGGCACACAACCTTTACAACTTCTAGAAAATAAACTCTCAAAATGTCTAAACAAAGCCTACAGTGGAGGTCAAAAGTAAAATATAACTATAATAGAATAGCTGAAGCTAAAGTGCCTCACCATCAACCTCCGACTCTCCGGGCTCCTGGCTCGTTACCTGAAAAGGGGAGGGATAACGAGCGTCAAAGCGCTAGCGAGCAACATCACAACCAACCCCAAGGGAAAAGGGCTCGTTGTATACAGAAAATACAGTTATAACATATATATAAAATTACAAACCCTATTTAGGTAATTATAATGTTAGCATAAGTACGTCGAGCGAAATAATCTAAACAAGGAAACCCTCATGTATATACCATGTAGCTCAGGTTGTAAGTACCTATGTATATGAGGATTTTAGTATTTAGGAAGTTACAACACGAGCATAGGTACGTCGAGCGAAATAATCCAAACAAGAAAACCCTCATGTATATACCATGTAGCTCAGGTTGTACATCCCTAAATACCAAACCCAAAATCTAAAACAAGAACATTAATAAAAGAATGCAAACTCATCTCAGACTAAAATTACGGTATCGTGTCACAACTCATATAAGTATCATGTCCAGCCTATGTAAGTGTCAACGTAAACTCTCAAGGTCTATACTGATGTAGTGGATGTCCAACACATGGACTGCATATAAAAACTATCCAACACATGGACTGAATGTGATAAATGTCCAACACATGGACTACACATCATAATTGCCTAACACATGGACTAGATGAAATATATAACCAGGTGTATATGCCCTAAGTTCTCATGTGTCTCGGTGCGCAAACCTAAAACTCGCATCCGCATATCATCTCCCATGTAAAGATACGGGTTATAATAAATTTCTAGTACTCGTCATCCGAGACGACTTCTCGTTCATATTAATGCACGCAACAATAGTAAACAACCATAACCAGTTTTAGCTAAATTGAAATAACTCAGACAAATCTGAATTGAAGAAAAACTAAAAATCTCTTCATCAGTCGACTCATGAGTCGACTGGGATCATCGGTCAACTCATTGGTCAACCAGACAGAACAAGACAGAAAAAGAAGGAAAAGCTAGAAATTTCCATCAGTCGACTCATAAGTCGACTGGTAGGTCGACTGATCAGACAGATCTCCAGTTTTCATCACATGTTGTATATTTCCAAAAGTTTAAACCCAAAATTTCTCTTCGTCATTTCCAGTAATATAAAATCGATTCTAGCATATATGTGTCACACTGAAACGAGAGCTTAGCATATAAAAGCATGCACTAAAACCCTAAACATTTATACACATGTTTAAAACGTGTTGAAATCAGTAAAATCATTATAAAAGTCATGTTTAAACAAATTCTAGATCTGGATCTTAATTTATAAATTCATTTGTGAGCTTCTATAAACTGAAAACATTCGATTTTCGCATCATATGCTATAAAGATCTATTTTTATACACAAATAGTGATTTAGGCTCAATAAAAACAAAATAAAACCAAATAAAATCATAAAAACAGTGGGTGTAGGGCTGGGCGAGATGTTACTCGCCTCTGATATGCTAGAACAACCCCTGAATCCGAGAGAGAAAGATCCCCTTCGTTGCACCTCGCCAAAACTCGCTGAAATCCTCCGAAAATTCCCCAAAAATCACCAAAACGATATAGGGTTTGAGAGGATAGAGGGGGCTAGGGTTTTCTCTGGGGTCTGATGAGTTTTGCGGTTGGTTTCGAGTAGGAGAGTTTTTATGTAAGCGGTCAAACACAAAACAAACCAACCCAAACTCGAAAAGGAAAAGAAAAACTTGAAATCAGCCCGTTAGTTGACTCATCAGTCGACTCATTGGTCGACTCATGAGTCGACTCATAAGTCGACTGGGCAGACATATATTTCCAGATTCGTGCATGCTTTGTTATTCAGTCAAAACCAATGCACAAAACTCTATGAATCCACACTCATACATGTATAATAACTTGTTACCAAGTATACCTATGACCTCAAGTCATTTACCACAAATAAAACTATTTATCACTAATAGTTCAAATATACTTCTAACAAAATATGGGGTTTTACATTCTCCCCCCCTTAAAAGAATTTCGTCCTCGAAATTCGGTAATCATATTCAAATCAATACATTACTCTAGATAGGCAAAAAGCGATATTTATATCTAACAATCCAGAATAACCATATTCTCACTCAACCCTTAATCAAATGGAACTAGTATGTCGGACAAAAAATCCTAACAAGGAACCCCCCATATATATTCCATGTGTTCCATGAGATTAGGAATTAAGCGGAAATATCCTCATTCTGGCATTAAATCTAAATATAACTACACATATAGTCACATACATAAATCAATCCGCTTCCTCAATAGGTGCAGGAAGTTGCACGTCATAAATATTCGCGCTCTCGAAAATTATCTCCGATGTCTACACTTCACAATCTAAAATGTAAATATTCCCACTTAACCCCTAACTAAAAGGAACAAGTACATCGAACGAAAAATCCATACAAGGAACCCCTCATATATATACCATATGTTCCAAGTACTTAGGAGATAGGTGATAATACTCTCATTTTAGTGTTAAGTATAAACATCACCATAAATGCAAATCATAAATTATATATATAAGTCCTACACAAATTCATTTTACCTGTTCAAACATGTGTGGGTAGTCGCGACGCATTTCCTCCTCACGCTCCCAAGAAATCTCCTCAACGCCTCTTCGGTTCCACTAGACTTTCACCAAAGGAATTACCTTGTTTCTAAGCCTCTTGTCCTCTCTGGAAAGTATAGCATCTGGAATCTCAATAGTAGATAAATCATCTTGAAGCTCAATCTCAGATGCGTCCAATACTCTCTGCTGGTCCTCATCATGCAAGTGCTTCTTGAGCATAGAAACATGAAATACATTGTGTATACTAGATATCGATGCTAGGAGATCTAGTCTGTATGACACAGCTCCAATGTGCTCCAAAATCGGAAAGGGTCTAATATACCTCGGTGCAAGCTTTCCCCGCCTCCCGAATCGCTGAATGCCTTTCATAAGCGATACCTTCAGCATAACTGCATCTCCAACCTATAACTCCAAGGGTCTTCGTCTCTTATCTACATAGCTCTTCTGCTGACTCTGGGTGGCTAAAATCCTCTCTCTGATTAATGCTACCTTCTCAGTAGTCTGTCTTACTAGCTCCGGTCCAAGCATTAAGCTATCCTCCGGCTCTGCCCAACATAACGGTGATCTACAAGGTCTCCCGTACAATGCCTCATATGGGGCCATACCAATCGTCGCTTGATGACTATTGTTATAAGCAAACTCTATCAGTGGAATATGCTCCTCCCAGCTGCCTTGAAAGTCAATGACACAAGCCCACAACATGTCTTCCAACACCTGATTCACTCTCTCCGTCTGACCATCTGTCTGTGGGTGGAGAACACTACTGTAAGATAGTATGCTGCCAAACGAATCCTGGAAACTCCTCCAAAATGCAAAATGAACACTGAACCTTGATCCGACACGATCGTGTCTGGAACTCCATGAAGCTGAACTATCTCCCAAATAAATATCCTCGCATATGCCTCGGTGGTATAAGTAGTCCTCACTGGAATAAAATATGCTGACTTCGTCAACCGGTCTACTATCACCCAAATAGAATCATTCCCCTTCTTTGACTTCAGCAACCCTACAATGAACTCCATAGAAATATCCGCCCATTTCTACTCTAGGATGGGTAACGGCTGAAGTGTTCCTGCTGGTCTCTGATGCTCTGCCTTCACCTGCTGACAGGTAAAATACTTAGCCACATACTCTAAAATCTCTCTACGTATACCACTCCACCATAAGTGTCTCTTCAAGTCCTTGTACATCTTAGTGGTCCCTGGATGTACTGTGTACCTAGTACGATGTGTCTCATTAAATAACTCTCTCTTTAGCTCGGAACTGGATGGCATAACCAGCCTACCCTTCATCCGTAGACCTCCATCTTCTCCAATGGTCCAATCAGCCTTAGGCTCTTTTTAAAATCTCCTTCTTTCGGATTTGAATCCAGGAGTCTTCCAGCTGAGCTCTGACTACTCTGGTACTCAAAGATGGCTGAACTGACACTGCTCCCAAAAATGCACTGGCTCCACTGATCTCGGGTCTGAAATCAAACTGGCTAAGAGTAAGAAGATCTCTATACAATGAACACCTCAAAGCCAAAACCCGATGTCGACGCTTCCTACTCAAAGCATCTGCTACGACATTCGCTTTCCCCGGTGATACTGAATCGCGAACTCGTAGTCCTTGATAAACTCAATCCATATCCTCTGTCTCTGGTTGAGTTCTTTCTGAGAGAAAAGATACTTTAGACTCTGATGGTCTGTGAACAGCTCAAACTGTACTCCATACAAGTAGTGTCTCCATGACTTCAATGCAAATACTACTGCTGCTAACTCTAAGTCATGAGTGGGATAGTTCTGCTCATGCACCCTCAACTGCTGTGAGATATATGCTACTACCCTCTGAGTCTGCATCAATACACCTCCTAATCCTGCCAACGATACATCTGTGTAGATGACGAACGTCCTGTCGCTACTCGGAATAGTCAAAACTGGTGCTGAAGTCAACATAGTTTTCAAGATATCAAAGGCCTTCTAGTACTCCGCACTCCAAATGAATTGTACGCCCTTCTTCGTTAAGCACGTAAGTGGCGTCGAAACATTTGAGAAGTCCTGAATGAACTTCCTGTAATAACCGACTAAGCCTAAGAAGCTACAAATCTCTGTCACCGTTTTCGGCGGTTCCCAATCAAAAACTGCTGTAACCTTAGTCGGGTCCACTGCTATGCCCTCTCTACTGATGACGTGGCCGAGAAATATGACTTTTGAAAGCCAAAATTCACACTTGCTGAACTTGGCATATAACTGATGCTCCTGCAGAGTCCTCAAAGCTAATCGTAGGTGCTCTTCGTGGTCTGCCTCTGATCTCGAATAAATGAGAATGTCGTCGATAAAAACAATCATGAACTGATCTAAGATGGGACGAAAAACCTGGTTCATCAAGTCCATGAATACCGCGGGTGCATTGGTCAGTCCGAATGGCATGACCATGAACTCAAAAGATCCATATCGAGTAAGAAAAGCGGTCTTGGGGATATCCATCTCCTGAACCAGCAACTGATGATAACCAGAACGAATATCAATCTTCGAGAAGAACTGTGCTCCCTGCAACTGGTCGAACAAGTCATCAATCCTAGGTAATGGGTACCTATTCCGGATAGTGACCTTGTTCAACTCCCTATAAACAATGCACAACCTCATACTACCGTCCTTCTTCTTCACGAAGAGGACCGGTGCTCCCCACGGAGAATGACTCCGACGAATAAAACCCTGAGCTAATAACTAGTCCAACTGGGTCTGAAACTCCCTCATCTCAACTGGTGCCATACGATAGGGTACGCGGGATATCGGGGCTGTGCCCGGCTGCAACTCAATATAAAACTCGACCTCTCTCATAGGAGGTAACCCAGGTATGTCCTGAAAGACATCCTGATACTCTGAGACAACTCTAGTCTCTAATAAATCAACACCCTGATCCCGTCGCATCACCTCCTCGATGTACGCCAGAAATGACTTCGCAAAACGATTGCCCTGAGAGGTTGCTACAATCATCTTGGACCCATCGGATGCCCACAAATTGACTGTCTTCGCAAAGCAGTCAATACTAACATGGTAGGAAGACAACCAATCCATACCAAGGATGACATCGAACTCGAACATATGCAACACTATCAAATCGACAACGAACTCCGACTCATCTAAACTGATAGTACACCTCCTAAAAACACTCTCCAGAAGCGATATCTCACCTAAAGGGGTAGAAACCGATAAAGGGGTGTCTAATGGCAGAGCTACGAGCTAGAGTCTAGACATAAAATCATACGAAATGAAGGAATGCGAAGCTCTCGAATCGAAGAGAATACGTGTGGGAAAAGAATTCACAAGAAACGTACCCTCCACTACTATTCCGCTAGCTCCATGATCACGCGGTAATACTGCATATACTCTACCTGTGGCCGGAGACTGCTCTACTACTAGTGCTGGAGAATACGGTACTATCTGCCCTTGAGGAACCTCCTGAACTGCCTGAATCTGCCCCTCAGTCTTTTGTGCTGCTGGCGGTGCTTCAAGTCTCGTCTGCTGGCCTTGAACTCTACCATGTTGTCGCTGCTGCTGCTGGTTCGGGCCCTTGCCCTGCTGGGCTCCTGTTGGAGCGTCGTGACACTCCGATGCCTTATGCCCAACCTTGCGATAGTTATAGCAAACTCCCTGGAACTTGCGCTGCTGATGCGCTCTCTGATCATGCTGGGGTCCCTTCTTATGAGGACCTTGCTGCTGCTTCTGGAATCCAGAAAAAGGTCTCTTATTCTTCCCCTTATCCCTGGTCTGTCCTGCCTTGGTCTTCCCTTCTTTATCCTTCTGGAACATGGCAGTCTCAATCTCCTGTGAGGTGGCGGCTTCTGCTACCTCTCGAACTGAATAGAACTTCCTCGAGACGAGGTAACGACGGAGATTAGGGTGGAGCCGTGCTAAGAACATCTGAGCCTGGCGCTCTCCCGTCTGCCACATGCCCGTGAAGTGCAGCAACTCTATAAATCTGCTCTTAAAATCTGCCACTGACATATCCCTCTGAGTCAGTCGGGACAACTCAAGCTCCTTCCCAGTCCGTGCTGCAGAAGAAATATATTGCCCATCGAAGAAATAAACAAAGTCCTCCCACGTGAGGGTCATCCGGTGCTCTAGAGCGAACTGAAGCCTATACCATCTCCTGGCGTCTTCCTTCAGACTGTAGGACGCCAATCGCTGCTTCTGGACTGAATCCATATTAAGTATATCGAGGATGTTACTCACATCCTCCTTTCACTTATGGGCTGTAAGAGGATTTGCTGACCCCTAGAACTCCGGTGCTCTCATCTTTTGATACCTCTCAACCATACGGAGCCAAGCCTCCTGCTTTGCTGCTCTATCTGGGACTGCTAATGGAATAACTGTAGGTGCGGCCTCCGGGGGTCTCTCATTGATAGGAACTGCGGGTATCCCCTGTGGCTGATCTGCTAGTGGTGGTGGTGTCGGTGGTGCGATATGACTCGCCACAAGCTCCTCAATTGCTGCCATCCTAGCTATAATGGGAGCCATGAGATCAATAAGATACTGGGGAGCCTGCTGCGGCTCAGGTGGTGCCTACTGTGGCTCGGGTTGAGCTTGCTGTGGCTCAGGTGGAGCCTACTATGACTCTGCATGTCTAGCTCTCCGAGTACGAGGTCTACCACGTCCTGTCATCTCTCTGATCATAAGAAAATAAGAGTTTATGAGTCCAAATAAACATAAACACATACGTAGAATATCACAATATGATTTTGCAACAATTTAGTATTCACCCAAATACTTTAAGTTTACACAAAATAGTTGTCATAAAAAAAAATATCCTCAAATTTTAAGATATACGCATATATCGTCCTCACTCATACTAGGGAATCCTTACGGACTCTATACATGAATCCTAAGAAACTCTATCCTAGCTCCACGACTCGGCACAGGATGATCCTAAGAATATTGGAACTAGATCTCTGATACCAACTGTGACGCCCCTGGGTTCACACAAGGCTACAGTCCAAGGTAAAACCAAGAATGTCAAACCTACCATGCACCACACCGTGCAATAACATGTTTCACCATCATAATCACTATCTATCTAGTAGGGTCAATAACAGATGTAGGTACAAAGCAAGTAGAAGAATAAAAACAATAGATAACTGATGAAATGATAGTGATCAAATAGATATTTCATCATCCAACATACTGAAATAGAACTCAATGCTTGAATGAATATACTAAAGTTCCAACAAGTCTCAAATACATGAAGTCTGAAAAAGAGGAAATAAGGCACACAGCCTTTACAACTTCTAGAAAATAAACTCTCAAAATGTCTAAACAAAGCCTACAGTGGAGCTCAAAAGTAAAATATAACTATAATAGAATAGCTGAATCTAAAGTGCATCGTCATCAACCTGCGACTCTCTGGGCTCCTGGCTCGTTACCTGAAAGGGGGAGGGACAATGAGCGTCAAAGCGCTAGTGAGCAACATCACAACCAACCCCAAGGGAAAATGGCTCGTTGTATACAGAAAATAGAGTTATAACATATATATATAATCACAAATCCTATTTAGGTAATTACTATGTGAGCATAAGTGCGTTGAGCGAAATAATCCAAACAAGGAAACCCTCATGTATATACCATGTAGCTCAGGTTGTAAGTATCTATGTATAAGAGGATTTTAGTATTTAGGATGTTACAACACGAGCATAGGTACGTCGAGCGAAATAATCCAAACAAGGAAACCCTCATGTATATACCATGCAGCTCAGGTTGTACATCCCTAAATACCAAACCTAAAATCTAATACAAGAACATTAATAAAAGAAGGCAAACTCATCTCAGACTAAAATTACGGTATCGTGTCACAACTCATATAAGTGTCATGTCCAGCCTATGTAATTATCAGTGTAAACTCTCAAGGTCTAAACTGATGTAGTGGATGTCCAACACAAGGACTGCATTTGAAAATTATCCAACACATGGACTGAATGTGATAAAATGTCCAACACATAGACTACACATCATAATTGCCCAACACATGGACTAGATGAAATATAAAACCAGGTGCATATACCCTAAGTTCTCACGTGTCTCGGTGCACAAACCTAAAACTCGCGTCCGCATATCATCTCCTATGTAAAGATACAGGTTATAATAAATTTCTAGTACTCGTCATTGGAGACGACTTCTCGTTCATATTAATGCACGCAACAACAATAAACAACCATAACCACTTTTAGCTAAACTGAAATAACTCAGATAGATCCGAACTGAAGAAAAACTAAAAATCTCTTCATCAGTCGACTCATGAGTCGACTGGGATCATCGGTCGACTCATTTGTCAACCAGACAGAACAGGACAGAAAAAGAAGGAAAAGCTAGAAATTTTCGTCAGTCGACTCATTGGTCGACTCATCAGTCGATTCATAAGTCGACTGATAAGTCGACTGGTAGGTCGACTGATCAGACAGATCTCCAGTTTTCATCACATGTTGTATATTTCCAAAAGTTTAAACCCAAAATTTCTCTTCGTCATTTCCAGTAATATAAAATCGATTCTAGCATATATTGTCACACTGAAACGAGAGTTTAGCATATAAAAACATACACTAAAACCCTAAACATTTATACACATGTTTAAAACGTGTTGAAATCAGTAAAATCATTATAAAAGTCATGTTTAAACAAATTCCAGATTAGGATCTTAATTTACAAATTCGTTTGTGAGCTTTTATAAACTGAAAACATTTGATTTTCGCATCATATGCTATAAAGATCTATTTTTATAAACAAATAGTGATTTAGTCTCAATAAAAATGAAATAAAACCAAATAAAATCATACAAACAGTGGGTGTAGGGCTGGGCGAGATGTTACTCGCCTCTGATATGCTAGATCAACCCCTGAATCCAAAAGAGAAAGATCCCCTTCGCTGCACCTCGCCAAAACTCGCTAAAATCCTCCGAAAATTCCCCAAAAATCACCAAAACGAGCTAGGGTTTGAGAGGATAGAGGGGGCTAGGGTTTTCTCTGGGGTCTGATGAGTTTTAGGGTTGGTTTCGGGTAGGAGAGTTTTTATGTAAGCGGTCAAACCCGAAACAAACCAACCCAACCCCGCAAAGGTAAAGAAAAACTTGAAATTAGCCCGTCAGTCGACTCATTGGTCGACTCATCAGTCAACTCATTGGTCGACTCATGAGTCGACTCATAAGTCGACTAAGCAGACATATATTTCTAGATTCGCACATGCTTTGTTATTCAGTTAAAACCAATGCACAAAACTCTTTGAAACCACACTCATACATGTATAATAACTTGTTACCAAGTATACCTATGACCTAAAGTCATTTACCACAAATAAAACTATTTATCACTAATAGTTCACATATACTTCTAACAAAATACGGGGTTTTACATCTCCTTTGGAAGGTGATTTTTGAAAACCAGTTTTTAAAAGAGGTTTAAAAATCATTTCCCAAAGTTTTACATTTTACTTATTTTATTTGCTATTTTTAAAAAAGTTTGAAAATCAGATTTTCTATTTTAATCAGGCTGATATAGTGTTATCAGTCGACTAATGCATGTGTTCAGTCGGCTAAAGAAAGTACGTGGAATAACAAAAAGTTTTTATTTTGTTTTGGTCGACTGACCAGTCGACTGATTAGGTCATCAGTCGACTGATATGGTCCGTCAGTCAACTGATGAGCTGGAAAACGCCTCTATCGGTTAGCTCATCAGATGACTGATGAAAGCTGTCAGTCGACTAATGCTGTAAAAGCTAGTTTTTTCCAGCCTGTTCTAGTTTTTGGTTTTTAGTCTTTTTGCTTTATTTTTTATTGTCTTTTGGGGTCTCTATAAATACCCTTCATGCCTCAGACCAAAAACTATCTAAGAATGTTTTAAAAACAAGTTTTACAAGGGTTTTGTTTAAAAGTGTTTAAGAGTTTGTTTGAGTTTAGTTTGTGAAGTAATTTTCATAAGAGCAAAGAGGAGATCATCCTTTGGTGTTTGAGCATTCACTCTTCTCCCTCTCTCTTGTTATCTATAGAGAAGTTTCCTTAAACTCAATTCTAGCTATTTATTGTTTTGATTCTAATATCCATAAGCTAGATTTTATTATTAAGTTTAATTGTTTTATTGATACTCTTTATTTACACACAACCATTGAGCTTATTGTATTTTCATACATAGTATAATTTGGATTGTGGGTATTGTGTAACTTAGAGTGTGAGCTTTCATTGTGTTCTCATCCATAGTATAGAACAACCATTGTTGTATTTGTGCTTTTATTGTGAGATCACTTTATAATACATTTGTACACCGAGAGAAGTGTGTGGTGAGAGACGGGATCGTCCTAAGAGGAGTGGGGTAGGTGGTAATGCCTAGAGGTAGGTTAATTCCTAACACTTGAGGGGGACACGGGCTAGAGACCAACACTTAGAGGGTGTAGAGTGTGATTGCAAGAGTGTGAGATTGTAAAGTTTTTGGTGAACTAGAAAACCGATTTTGAGGTGTAAACATTATTCGGGTGAGCCTAGAAAACCTGATTGTGATAGTGGAGATCTCCTCGAGGTGAGAAGTGGAGATGAAGGTCGTTAGGAACAAACTTCGTGATCATATCGTTTGTTTACGTTTGTCATTGGCATTCCGTTATATTCGTGCTTATCATTTATATCATCTTTGTCAATTGCTTGTTGTTTATATTGCCCTATCACTTTAGTAGTTTGTTTACCCTTGTATTACTTGTATATCCTTGCACATATATCTTGTTGCATATCATATTTGCTAGGATATTTGTTAGTAAGCTTTCAATTGGCATAAATTAGATTATATTAGCATAAACCCTATTTACCCCCCTCTAGGGTTCTTTCCTAGTGGCATTAGGGTGCTTTGAATTTGTATCAGAGCTTGGTGCTCTTTGATTTAAGGTCTAATCACCTTTAGTTAAAGATCCAAGTTATCTTATTGTGCTAATCTAGTTTTGATTGCATTTGTCTTGCTTGCATATTTTTTTAATTATGGATATGCATGGTGCTTCTTGTTCAGGCTATGATCCTAGTGTTGCTCCCAAATTCAATGCTTTCCTTATGACCAATGGTGTTCTAGATTTGATATACTTGTTAGATCAAGACATTTCGATTTATGGGAAGTTATTGAAGATGCTTATATTGTGCCCACTTTAGAGAAATCCAAGTGGAATAAAAATAATAAAAGAATGTTTACTATGAACAAGCTCTTGTTATAATTTACTAAATACTTTTGACTCATCTATTCTAATAAGTTTGTTTATTTTGATAGTGCTTACACCTTATGAAAATTTATTGAAGCACATCAAGAAAACTTCGAGGCGATCCGACAAGCTTTGGAGGCTTCCTCTTCAAGTTCCAATGGAGCATTATGCACACGGCCACTAGGCGATAGCCCTAGTGTGGTAAGCGAGTCCGATTCTGATGATGATTTAACTATCAATAAACTTGCATGTGCATATGATAGGTTAATGCATGCCTACACTATGTTGCATAATAATTTTATTAATATTAAAAGCAAGCATGTAGAATTAAAATCTGATCATGAGAAGCTAGCTTCCAAATTTGATGTCATCACAAAAGAAAATACTATGCTTAAAGAAAACAAGGACATGTTAAATTTGGAAAATGAAAAGCTAACATTTTCTATAGCTAGCTTATCTCATACTAAGATTGATGCCATGCTAGAGATAGAAACAATTAGAAATGAATTTAATTCATTTAAGAATGATCATGCTCTTTCTACTTCTAGTGTCAATGCTTATGTGTCTAATATTGATGAGTTGAATCATGTTAATGAACGTATATCATCTTTAGATTCAACCCTTAAACCATGCATTATAAATAATAAAAAGCTTATGGACTTGTGTGCAAAGTCCAATGAATTTTTTTTTCAAGAAACCCATACACTATGCACACATGTATAACAAAATTTACAAATGTTCTATTTGCGGCCGAAAAGGCCATATTGCTAACTTTTGTTATGATGCATTAAAACCCATCAACCTTAATCATGCTTGTGCATCCCATCAAACTTCATCTCCATCACACATACATGCACATGCACCATTCTCTTATCATAAGCATGCTAGTATGTTTAAATGTGATCATTGTGGTCGTTTTGGCCATTTGGAAAAATTTTGCTTTGACTTAAAAAAGGTTTCACATTTGCCAAATGTTTCTAAAAGACCATAAAAGTTTAAGTGTGATTATTGTGGTAGATTTGGTCATTTGGCCTAGTTTTGTTTTGATTTGAAGAGAGTTTCCAATTTGCAAAATAATTTTAAAGAACGATCTATTTTTATAAATGAGTCTCATGCACAACCGTTTGGTCAATATAAGCAAATGTTTCCTTTCCATTGTACTTATTACAATCGGAAGAGTCATTTGGGTAATTTTTGTTATGACCGTATCTGTGCACCACATTCGTCCAAAAGGGTTCATAACCATAGGGCTTTGAGATTGAATGATAGGGGTCATTTCCTTAATCAATCCGGCACTAAGAATGCTTGGGTGCCAAAATATTTTTAAACTAAGAATTTTATTATTTTTTATTTTTTATGTCTTGGTTTTGAAAAATATTTTTGAAATTTTTTTGAATATGAAAACAATTTTTCTTTGATCAGTTATTATTTTTTCATGATTATTAGTTTTGATTTGATGAGAGGTTTGTGTTTATATAACTCCCCGGGTTTATTAGGTGTTTATTCCCAAATCTTGTTTACCGGATGCTAAAAATATTTATATGGGTTGAAACAATCTCAAGAGTTTGATATGGTTGCCTCTCGTACTTTTTGAAAATCGATGATGGTTTGGTTTTATGTTCTCATATGATTTACTTGTGATTTATGATTTCATTTGGTTGATTTGTTTTCATTCGAAAACATCTTTGCATGATTCTCATGTTCTTCTTCTTTTGATTTCATAAATCTATTTTATACATGATTTTTATATTTATGTTTTCAGACACACTATTTTATAATGACATTTCATTACGTGCCCTCATTGAATTTTTGTATGTGAGTAGTGTTTAGCATATTTTTCATATATGCTTGCTCACATGTTTTGCCATGATCTTTTATTGCATATATTCTATATGGAATTTTGATAGGGGGAGCAATCCCTATATTTATTTTATACTCATCGTACTTATTTGTAGTGGGAGCGTTCACTCTCTTCATTCTTTTGTTTTCCTCTTTTTGATGTTGTCAAAGGAGGAGAAATATTATGAGTATATTCTTTTTGTTTATATACATGATAATTATAATTTGTATATTCTTTATCTTCTGTAAATTGTTTGTCATCATCAAAAAGGGGGAGATTGTTGGGTCGTTTTGTCTTGATAATGATTTACAAACAATTTACATCTAATGTTGTTAATTTATCTAGTGTTTGTGTTTAGTATCTATTCTAGGCAAACAATATATTAGAGGATAATTATAATTTGTATATTCTTTTCCATTCATGCATATATATCTTTTTGTAAATTGTTTGTCATCATCAAAAAGGGGAAGATTGTTGGATCCTTTTGTTTTGATGATGATTTACAAACAATTTACATCTAATGTTGTTTGTCTAGCGTTTGTTTTTTGTATCTATTCTAGGCAAACAATATATTGGAGGATGGATGGAATCGCGTATTCACGATCATATCCAATGGAGGTTAACGGAATCGTGGAGTGAAGCAATACAATTCAAGTTGAAGATCCAAGTTCAAGCTTCATCCGAAAGTTTACCAAGAAGAGCTTCATTGAAGATCACAAGCTTGGGTAATTTAGTTTTAGGTTTATACTTGTGTGTAGATATTTTAAGCTCATATTAATCACACACACGTATTTGTTGATTTTATAAAAATATAGGTGTTTTTGATAAAATATTATTTTATTAGTTTATAGACTTCAATATCAATTTATACATATTTTATTAAGTCTATAAAATCAGTTTATAGGGTTTCAAAAAATGGTTTAGTCAAAATGTCAAAAAAAGTGTGTTTACTTTACATGTTTTGGACTATTTTGAAAAATAAAGAGTTTTCTCATTTGGGAAGCGATTTTTAAAAACCAGTTTTTGTAACATGTGTATTATCATGTTTACAATCATTTCCCAAAGTTTTACATTTTTCTAATTTTCTATCTTAATCAGGTTGATACAGTGTTATAAGTCGACTGATGCATGTGTTAAGTCGACTGAAGAAAGTGCCTAGAATAACAAAACGTTTCTATTTTGTTTTGGTCGATTGACAAGTCTACTGATGAGGTCATCAGTCGACTGATAAGATCCGTCAATCGACTGATGAGGTCATCAATCGACTGATAAGGTCCGTTAGTCGACTGATGAGCTAGAAATCGTTGTTGTTACAACACATAATAATGCATACCTATCTGTTGGTGATATTTCGGTGTGGACGTTTATCCCGTAATGAGACCTCGGTAGCACCACACTAGGATTATTTGGACGATATCCCATAATTAGACCGCGGCGGTACCAATACTCAAAGATGATCGATATGTTTCTGGATTGGGCTAATAAACCTATACTTCACGATATGTTCATCTGGATGCATCATCCAAAATAGGAGAGATAAAGACCTATTGCCATAGAGCAATTGAGTAAGGACGTTGAATCCACATGTGAATGTGAGAACCTTACAAAAATATCGTTATGTGATAAAGACATATACACACTGTTATAGTTTGCTCTCATGTTAGATTATCCAAGCGTGGGGTATATTTTGGATACATGACATACATGATATGGCCTATGGTGATATTTGAGCTGGATGATATTTCCTCATGACTGCGCCAACTACCCGAGTGTAGTTCGAGATGTGACATTAGTTCATTATGGTAGAGGTTTGGAATATTTTTCTTCATGTACTGTTTTCATTCATAGGATCGGAATTGGTATTTCGCGATTCCCAATTTGAGACATGTTATATACATGAGGTTTCCTTGTTTGGATTATTTCGCTCGACGTACTAATACTCGTGTTGTGGGTTTCTAAATACCAATCTCCATTTAGAGTTATATAAATGATTTTTATAACTATATGTACTAACAATATTTTTTTATATACTCCTACCACTTCTCCCTGGGGGCGGTGGAGATGATCTCGCTAGCACTTTGACGCTCGTTGTTTTCCTTTCTTTTAGACAGCGAGTCTGGCGCACGGATTATCGTAGGTTGATGGGGTTGCATCTTAGATTCTATCGAGTTATTTACATTTGTAGTTATTTCAGAGCTCCACATTTAGTTATTTATTTTTAGACTCTAGCGATTGTGATTTTATTTTGTAGAGGCTGAGTGCCTTAGAGAGATTTCATTTGAGTCTTATGATGAGACATACTACATTTATTATAGTTTTAGAGAAATCTTATTTATTTACAGTTGTGCCCTGATGATGTTGTTTATCTATACTTCCTATGTGATTATTCTTTTCTTTGTACTACTTTTTTATTATCTGCCTGTTTGTACCCTCACCTGTTTGTTTATTCTACTAGAGAGATAATAACTGTAATGGTGAACCATGTTATTGTACGGTGTTGGTGCATGGTAGGTTTGACAATCCGAGTTTTACCTTTGTCACGCCCCGCTTCCCAAAATACCGGGAAATCAGAACGTGAACAAGCCCACAACGTATTAGATTAAGGAGAATAAATAAAAAATAAATATTTCTCCTCAACCTAATATGCTAAGCGTCAAGAAATAAATGTAAAGGCATAGGTCCCCGATCATAGATAGCGAGAATATAATAAAAAACGCAGAACAAAATATCCATATCTTAAGTGAATATCATCCAAGACAGAATATTCGGGTCAACATGACCTTATACAAAATTGAACAACTAAAAACTGAAGAAATATAAAATACATCATTCAACGGAAAAGAAAGGAAATACTGCAAAAGTAAACTAAGACCATCCACTAAGAAGAGATAACTGAACTTCGGCCTATTCTTCAACTCTATCTTCAAGGCACTCCTGCTGAGAATATCCTGGCTCTGGCACATCTCCAAGCTGGACCTATCCTTCCTCTAAGTTCGACGTACACCAGAGAAATCATGTGTACGTCAGCGTACATGGCACACGACAAGACCCGACAAAAGAAAAGAACGAACAAAAACCCAATGCGAAAAACGATACAACAATAGAAATGAAAAGGAAACATGCAACTGGAAATCCAATAAAATCAACATGCAAATTCACTACTAAAATATGATAAACATAAAACTAACTGCATACGGTAATCGGGTTGAATACTAGCCATCCTAAAAACTCATTGGTCCACATCTCAAATAGGTCAAGGTTCGTATTTCCGGAAAACTAACTATTCACAATCCTCTACGCGCATCCAATACCATGAAACAATTCAGTAAGAGGGCTACACGCAATCCGATTTTAGTATGGTCCGAACTCAAGCAAAACTCGGGTGACGAAACGATTTTATTGGCCACGTGCGAAACGATTCACTGGCCCAACAGACTAACCCTTGTAAGGATCATGAATTTTGATACTAATTATAATAGTTTTCTAGAAATTTAAAATATTTAATTATGATTTTTAAAAGAGTATTTATATTTTTCTCGAATTTCTATAATTTTCTATAATATAAAGTCTAAGTTTTATATTTATTTAAATGATTTCAATATTTATAAATTTATTCAGTGCAGTAAAAATTTTTGGAATTTATCCGTTGAGTTACCGATACTTTTACATGTTATTTTAAAAAATACGTTATATTATATTTATTATTACGTATATTTTCGTATAATACGTTGTATTATTAATTACGTAATATTTGTACAACTAGTTGTATTATTTCTACTGTTACATATTATCTGTCGTATTAGTACGACTTGTACGTTTTACTATATGGATAATTATCCTATAAATTATTTGATTTTAAATGTAAGTAAATATATTTTTTATTAATTATTCTTATTTAATCGTGTTATTTCTTACATTATTTCTACTGTAGCGTATTATCGGTTGTAATACTACAACTGGCACGTTTTGATGTGTAAATAATTTTCATGTAATTATTTAATTTTTCATGATTATTATTATTATTATATAAATAATTTTTGAAAAACCCTAATTTCCTCTCTCTCTCTCTCATATATATATACCCTCTTTTCCAATTTTTTCTCTCTCCTCCCTTTCGTTCTCAGACCTGTGAGAACCTGTCGCCCCCTTTTCTTTTATCTCTCCTCCATTCCCATCGTTGCCGACTAAGACGACGTCCGCCTTTCCTGAGCTACCCCATCGCCCTCCGACGTCTCCCTCCTCAACGACCAGCTCTCTCCTCCTCCCCCCACGTCGCCAGCACCCCCAGTACCCCTTCACCACCGTCCACAGCCGCAGCCAGCCCCTGAACTCCGCCGTAGTCACCACCTCCAGCAACTCGTCCTCCTTCTCTCCTCGTCGTCAGCCGACCACCCCCTCGTACCTCCCACTTCTACTCCACCAGATCCCGTCGGCTAACCCGACAACGCCGCCGTCTACCCCAAAGCCCACACCCTTGCCTCCGACCACCTGAGATCCACCGTTGCCCCTTCAGCGCCGCCGAGACAGCCACCACGAACCCCAGTAGCCCTCCGTACAGCCCTTGAGCCGCTGCCAACACCGACGCAGCTGTGCCTAGCCGTGAACAGCCCTCCCCGAAGTCGCTGCCATCGCTGGACAGCCCCTCGTCGGAGCTCTTCCTGATGCTGTGCCCCACGTCGGATCTGACCCATGCCATCGACGTCGATTTGTTCGACGAAAAGCCTGAGGCAAGATCCCTTTCTCTTTGACTCGTTGTTTCATTTTTTTTTAGATATAATATGTGACGCCCCTGGGTTCACACAAGGCTGCAGTCCAAGGTGAAACCAAGAATGTCAAACCTGCCATGCACCACACCGTGCAATAACATGTTTCACCATCACAATTAACATCTATCTAGTAGAATCAATAACAGGTGTAGGTACAAAAGCAAGTAAAAGATAATACTCGAATAGCTGATGAAATCCAAATGATCAAATAGATATCTCATCATCCAACAAATGGGAATACATAAACAATGTCAGAATGAATACACTGGAGTACTAAACCAGTCTCAAATACAAATATCTGATGAAAAAGAAATAAGGCACACGGCCTTTACAACTTCTATGAAATAGTTCTCAATGTCTAGTCATCAACTACAGTGGAGCCCAAAATACATAATACGTGGCTAAAATGTAAAGCTTAACACTACAGTGATCCGCTATCAACCTGCGACACTCCGTGCTCCTGGCTCGTGACCTGAAAGGGGGAGGGACAACGAGCGTCAAAGCGCTAGCGAGTAACATCACAACCAACCCCAAGGGAAAAGGGCTCGTTGTATATGAAAATACAGATAATACATAAATAGATCTAAACTGATTGCTCTTATGAAATAAGGGTTTTAGTACTTAAGAATTCACAACAAGAGGAATCGGTACGTCGAGCGAAATAATCCAAACAAGGAAACCCTCATATATATACCTTGCATCTCGGATTGTGAACTCCTAAATACCAAACCCGGGGTTCTAGCGCAATAACAATGATAAAAGAAACTCGACAAATACCAGAGGATAATTACGGTGTTGTAACGTAGTCAACGTAAGTATCACAATATTTATCACATAAATATTGTGCCAAAACCTTCATAAGTGTCATGCCAATTCTACATAGCCTGTATGACGTGAAAAGTGGTACAATAATAACATGTAGGGTTAAGAACCATATCCGGTACAAAAATTCACTATCGTAGTTTTCCAAACTCGTGGAATAAGTGGCAATTGTCCAACACGAGGACTGAAAGGGATTATAGTCCAACACGAGGACTTCTTATGGATTATAGTCCAACACGAGGACTGTAGAAGTGGTAAAAGATCGCTACGATACTTGTAGTAGAATCTAATCATCAACATCATAACCAAAACAGTGTATATGTCTCAAATTTATACCCTCGGGTCATCTATCATGCAGGGACATATAGTGGAGCCAATAACCTGGTTAGATAATCCAGATAAACCCCCGAATAGGAGTAAAAATACCCAAAACACCAAATCTGGAAAATCTGCCACAGAGGGTCGTTGGTCGACCGGTCCGGTCGACCGAACTCTGATACAAATCAGAACGATCGCCCGTCAAAACCGTCGGTCGACCGATATTTGCCTCGGTCGACCGATTTTGAATCGCGGTCGACCGATAACTTATCGCGGCCGACCGAAAATTCCATTTGAGCTCAGCGGTCGACCGCGTCGGTCGACCGCCGAGCGGACAGAACCCAAATTTGGGTTTTCTGTCAGCTGCTAAACCTGAAACCAAAGTTTGATCTGATGCACTAATATTTGCTGAAATAATCCCCACATCATACTGAAGATGAACAATCAAAATCAGGTTTTGAAAATTACTCTTTTAATAATCAAAATCATTAAGGAATAAACCAAAACGTTTAGATGGGTTGTAAAAACGTTTTAAACTCCTGTTAGATAAACTTTCAGATCCAGATCTCAGAAAATAACATGAGAGATTGATTCTTTAAGGTTCCTATCACTGAGAACTCGTTTTTGTACGAAAATACTGCTTGGGCTCATCAGAAATCTCATGAAAATCATAATAAAACAGTAAAAACAAGGGGGTGAGGGATTGGGCGAGATGATACTCGCCTTGGGTGCTGAGGGAAGCCCTAGATCCGAAATAGGTTGATCCCCTTGCTGGAAAACCCAGATCCCACTGAAAAATATCCTCAAGAGCTGCTCCAGATCTCCCAAGTCCAAGCTGGGGGTTTTGAGGAAGAAGAGGGAGGCTAGGGTTTTGGGTCTGGGATTCACAGGATCTCACTTGGGTTGAGTTGGTATAAATACCAACTCCCCAACCCGACCCGAAACCCAAAAGCCCAAAAAAATATAAAACCCGAAACCCAAAATCCAAACCTGGTAATTTCCTCTCTGATTGCTGATCGGTCGACCGCGCCGGGCGACCGCGCCGGTCGACCGATCAGCACAAAAATGCCTTCTGCTGGCATTTTACATGCTGGCCATTTCTCAATCGATTTCTCTCACTTGTATATACCCGTTGGGTTCCCAAACACTGATAAACATATATATCTTATATTTATATGGTTATTCGCCACAAGGGAAAACATTTACTATAGATAATTCACACATGAGTATACATATATACTATAGAAATTTTTCGGGGTTTTACATAATATGAATTAATTACATGCCTATGATTTGATTATGTTACCATATGAATGTTGATATTATCTACGTGGGACTGTTGATGACGATATTAAATGATTTCAAATGATAAATTAATATTTTTCTAGATTAATTAGAATTATTATGATGAGAAAAGAGATTATTTGGAAAAAGAGTTGGTTTTAAATAATTACTAAATTGATAATTTAAAATAATTTATTTTGGAAAAATAGATTATTTTAATTGTTAAACTATTTTGAGAAAAGATTATTTTAGAATAATTATTATGAATTAAAGAATTTATTTCGGTAGTTGAATCATTTTTGGATAATTATATTAATTAAAAAGAATTTATTAAGAACGGAATAATTTGAGAAAATTTATGATAAATTATAAGAAGGTATTTTAGAAAAAGAATCATTTTTATTTAAAAGAATTTATTTTGCGAAAGGATCATTTATTTTGAATTAGTTTAGTTTATGAACGCGTGATGTGCAAAACAATCATCGATTCCATGATTCTTATTTTAATTACGTGGTATGCTATGTATTGTCCATGTTGTGTTTGAGAACCCTTAGTAGTTCATGACTTAGTGGCCTCGTACGTCATGAACAGACCTAGTGACATGTGTGGGTGTGTTGACTGAGTTTATGTGGTGAACCCGAGTTTTAATGAGGATTATGGTTGATTTAGAAAAATGAGAAGAGTTGGGATGGGGAAGTTAATGTTCATGTGCTTAGATGTGACTGTTGATGTATCTTCTAGCTCGCGCCAGTGAATTCGTGTAGTCACTGGGGTTGGTTGTTGTCTTAAAGTGAATTTGTGTAGTTACTTTAGTCCGTGACCTGTTTCGTCACCTGAGCTTTGCCTGAGTTCGAACCAGGCCAAGATCGGATTGCGTGTAGTCCTCTGACTGATTCGTGTAGCGGTATTGGATGTGCGTAGAGGATTTATGAACAGTCAGTTATCTGGTGATATGAATGTTGACTTTATGTGAGATATGGACCAGTGAGTTTTAGGATGGTTAGTTACATGACCACGTTTCTTGGCTAGGTATGATTTCTTGTGAAATGTAGGCCAATTATATTTCCTTTTCATACATAGATCGAGATTAATATTTAATTATCAACAATTTGAGACATAAGGTATATACATGAGTGTTTCCTTGTTTGGATTATTTCGCTCGACGTACTACGTCTCTTATTATAGTTTTTTAAGTATTAGTTCCATCTAGTTGTATGACCTTGTTAGTTGGATGATTGTTCTGATCACTAGTTACATGATCGATTTGTTACTTGATTGATTTTGTTGAATTTTTTGTTGCACGTCCTTTTGTCATTTCTATTATCGTATCGTTTTCCGCTTTGGGTTTTTTATCGTTCTATTTCTTTTGTGGGGTCTTGTCGTGTGCCATGCACGCTGACGTACACCTGTTTTCTCTCGTGTACGTCAGACTTAGAGGAAGAGCAGGTTCAGCTTGGAGACGCGTCAGAGCAGAGTATTCTCAGTAGGAGTGCCTAGCAGACGGAGCAGAAGAAGAACTGAAGCTTAGTTATTCCTTTCAGTTTTCTTTTGTAGCATTTTATTTCCTTTTGATCAGTGTATTTTCATATCCCTCTAATATTCAGTTGGATAGTTTTGTAATAAGGGCATGCTTGACCGGAATATTATATCTTGGATGATATTCATTTGTGATATGATATGTATTATTTTATTCTGAGTTTGTCTATTATATTCTTGCTGATTGGGATCTGGGACCTGTGCCTTTGCATTGTATTTACTTTTAGACGCTTAGCGTATGGATTGAGAAGAAAAGAAAAGAAAAAAAGGTAGTGTATATTTCTTCTCAATATAATACATCGCGGGCTTGTTCACGTTCCGATTCCTGTGTATTTTAGGAAGCGGGGCGTGACATGTTTTTTTGGTGGCCCATGCAGGTCCCGGTCCCGAGTCCTCACTAATAAGAATATAGTGAGCAATTTAGATACATATCATATTTCATCCATGAGACTATTCTTGAGCCTTTATCCTACTTTCTTGATAGATTTTCTTTCGTCTCTATCTTATCACTCTTTGACTCTGGAGTTTTCCATGGTTCTTGTCCCATCACTTTGCGATTACCCTCTCTTTGTATAACTTCTCTTTCCTCATACCGGTCGTTATTATATGTGTTATCATTTTTATAACTATATTTTTCTTTGATTTGACTTATATATGGGTTGATTGTATTACTTTCTACATTATTTATTATATTATTTTATGTTTCATATACAGTGTTATATGGTGTGTTTTCATTAAAAATATATACCATTACTTATACATTTTAATTTTTAAAATCATGTTCATTAAGTGTTTGCATTGCTCTAGACTTCACATATACATTACATAGCATATCTGATATTTAAATTATTTTATTATGTTTAATTATATTTTGTATATCTATATTGTTTATGTGTGCGTTTTCTATCATACCATCTATCTTTCACTTATGTTCTAAATTATTGTTTAGTGTTCGTATTTCGTGATATACTTTAATAAGTTCATGATTTTAATATTCTACATATGCACTATATCCTTATCCTTTACATTTCTAGTATATAGTTTTTATCAGTAAGTTTTGTCTTGTTAGATTATTTTAATATGTTCACTGAATATTGTTAGGTTTGGGGTTACGTTATTTCTAAGAGCAATGTATTTATACTTTAATATTCAAGCGTTTATTCATATTGTTAGGTTTGGGGTTTGAGTTAGTATTTATATAGTTTTTTTGTAATATTATCTTGTATCACTGAATATTGTTCTTTTATAATTAATATCAAAGATAATTCCAAATAGTGTTTGTGAGTATGTATAGTATTTATTCATGGTTGTTTATAGTGTATTTGTATATTTGTTGTTGTTTGCTTTATTTTCGATATGTATTGTTTTGTCATTATGATAATATACATTGTATATACATATTATTTTTAGTATTTTATGGTATTTTTAGATATTTATGTCTTTTATTGTGTCATTGTTTGATGTTCATTCTCTATTCATTATTTTCGTTACTTATGTTGTATTTTACTTTTATTCTTTATACTTACTATTCCCTTTTCATTATAGTGTATTCACGTAGATTATTATATTTACGATGTTTATTTTTATTGATTTATAGTTATTCATTATTTTTATTATCAATTGTGTTTAATCATGTTCTATTTTATGTATTACCAGTGTTTATATTAGCATGTTCATTAATCATTCATGGTATGTTTACCTAAAATATATCAGTGTTTTTATTATACGAAATTATGCTCTCCTTATGTTTTCATTTGCTTATATACCTATTTTACCTTTCATAGTTTACGTTTTATATATTATACGTCTTTTTCTAGCAGTATATTTGTGAGTGTCACTATTATTAGTAAGCATTTATGTTTCAGTGTATTCTATGATATTTGTATTTGTTAATTTATTTTGAGTTTTATACTGTCAATTTGTTCGTTACTTATTTGAATTCATTGAGTCCTTCAATTATGTTTTTCCTTGTAAGATTTGTATTTTTCAGTATTTTGACTTGTGTATTTTATAATTGTGTTACTCTTCTATTTCGTATCTCTTATTTTTGTATTTTTCGTAGGTCATATCATATCTATATCGTTATATTCTCATATTTTTCTTTTAATAAGTGTTGTTATTTTTCAATGTGAGTGTGTGATGATATGGCTTTATAGTTGTGTATAGGGTTATTAAAGGTTGTTACAATGTGTGTGTTTATCTAGCTTTAACTTTTATGTTTTTATATATTGTATTATGGTTACATATTTAGTCGAAATATTTTTGTAGTTAATGAGTTTTATATTTTATGCAGTGTATTCTAACTCATGTTTTTTTTCACGTTTCAATTTGTGTATTTCTATACTTATTATGATTTAGTATTTATTATGTTTTTGCTACAATTTTTTTTGTTAGTAGTCACGTTATGGTGTAGTTGTTTTTATTTTGTGTTGCATTTGTTTTATTAATCCTACGTAGTGTACATATTACTTATACACGTTTGCTGTGTACGTTACTACATAATTTTAGTCATGTTTTATTTTTTATGTACGCGTTTTGTTATCATTATTGTTTGGTTATTTATCAAGTTATATGTTTTTCTTGTATGTGTTTTTATGTTGTATTTAATTTTATTAATTTATTAGTTTGTTTGTATTATATTGTTTATTAGTTAACATAGTTATTTCTTTTACGTTTCTTTAGTAGTTTCATAGTTTATTTAGGATGTGAAATAAGTATTATAAGTTATACAACTTAGTTACAGATTTGGCACATTGTAGATATTTTGTTGTGTTTATTAGTTGTTGTTTTTCTCTTTTGTTAGGTTCTGTATATTTTACTTTAACATTATATTTTGTTTTCTATTCATTAATTATTTTAATTACTGCATTTAGCAATTTTCCATATACAAAAGTCTCTGCCTTACTGTTTTAGTTAACTGTTTATGTCCATAATTGATTATTATTTTGGATATTATTAAATGGTAGTTCATATGTTGTATCATGTTTATTCTTTATGTATATTGGGTTTATAGTTTTTGTATCATTATTGGTAATTCTAACTGATATAATAATATAATAGTTATTGGTATATTTTGATATTGTGTTCGTTGTGTAAATGTTATGAATACATAATTACATGATTGTCGCATATATTTTATGTCTTTTATCTATGTCTATTATTGATATGCTTTTTACTTCTTACTGTCAACTATTATATGTATTATTTTTGCATTACAGAATACTATATGATATCATGCACATCTTATTTTAATTTCGAGGGCGAAATTTGTTTTAAGGGGGGTAGAATGTAAGGACCATGAATTTTGATACTAATTATAATAGTTTTCCAGAAATTTAAAATATTTAATTATGATTTTTAAAAGAGTATTTATATTTTTCTCGAATTTCTACAATTTTCTATAATATAAAGTCTAAGTTTTAAATGATTTCAACATTTATAAATTTATTCAGTGCAGTAAAATTTTTTGGAATTTATCCGTTGAGTTATCGATACTTTTACATGTTATTTTAAAAAATACGTTATATTATATTTATTATTACATATATTTTCGTAAAATACGTTGTATTATTAATTATGTAATATTTGTATAACTAGTTGTATTATTTCTACTGTTACATATTATCTTTCGTATTAGTACGACTTGTACGTTTTACTATGTGGATAATTATCCTATAATTATTTGATTATAAATGTAAGTGAATATATTTTTATTAATTATTTTTATTTAATTGTGTTATTTCTTGCATTATTTCTACTGTAGCGTATTACCGGTTGTAATACTACAACTGGTACGTTTTGATGTGTAGATAATTTTCATGTAATTATTTAATTTTTCATGATTATTATTATTTTTATATAAATAATTTTTTAAAAACCCTAATTTCCTCTCTCTCTCTCTCTC
>BQKN01066961.1:263983-290575 GCA_022839385.1 Asparagus kiusianus | reverse complement strand
AATTAGAGTTTTAAGAAAAAATTAAAATAAAATAATAATTAATTACGTATTAAATTAAATAATTATGGAAAATTATTTACAAAATAATTCGTACTAGTAACATTAATACAACAGATTATATAAAATAATATGAAATAGTAATAATAATCACACAATGATTTATACAAAATAATACGTAATATTAATAATCATTACGCATTTCATATTCTCCTCGGCCGATTGGCTAACCCTTCTTGACTCGTCCACCCTCCGTTTCGAGCTCCGTACGGGATCTCATAGGTAATTTTAGACGCCTATATTTTGTAGGTATAAAAATAAAGTTTTTTAGCTGATTTTGGAGGTAGAGACGCATGTATTGAACCATTTTTCTTGTCTACTAATTTTTCGTTTTCCACTGGATTTTTTTCAGTTAAGTAACTAATAAGCATCATGAACATCAGTTGGCACGGGATTCTCTATAAATGATTAATGAAAGAAATCAGACTTTGCACTATCTTTAATTAATTATTTTTTACAAAAACTTGTATGTTTTATTAGCTAAATTTCAATCAGCTATCAAAAGAAAGTTTACTTGTGATTTCAGGAAGAAAGAAAACAATTATGGAGTTGTGATCGTTGAGACAAATAAAAGGTACTGATGCCAAACTGGCATCTCTAAATACTTTCATGCACCTGTTGGATAATCTAACGATCTAGGCATGAAATATTGAACTAGAAAATCAGATTAAATTACCGTTTACTATCGAAAGACAAGGGAAGTCTTCTCCTCTCTCCTCCCGTAGCCAATGATGGGAATTAGGTCTTTTTTCTGCGTACGGTTGAGAGGAGGGACTCTCACCCTTTATATAGATATTTGTGATTAACCCTACCCATTATGGTTTAATCACAACTGTGGGATTACACTCCGATCGATCCTATCCTTTAGATATTCAAGATAACCACCAAACTTGATAAACATAAAACTTATCTAACCAGACTATGTGGTTAGCATGCTGATCCTAACTTGAATCGATGACAACTTTAAATCAAATCCAGAATCGAGTAGGTTGGGCCACATGGGTTCGTTGGATTAATCGAACCCAACAATCTCCCACTTGGCACAACATACCTCATTTTAATTTCCAAAAACATTTAAATTTTTAAAACTTTTAAAGTCGGGTGCGCACCCATTTATTTTAGAAAACAACTTGTTGCCATGATTCTAATTAGGATAGTTTCCGAAACCTTTTCCTTAAAACAAAAGTACCACTAATGGTTGATCGTGCAAACACTATAAGCTCTAATATGGCACAAGGTCACTCCATGGTCCAACCGCTAGTACCGCTAATGTTCTAAAGACAGTTTCCTTATGGTGGTTTTAGTGGAGTGTAATAGAGCTGTACATCCCTTATGGTTGTAGGCTGTCTAAAAATCACAATAGGTAGGTGATTCCCCATCAAACACCGATGATGGAAGTTATAATCTGACGACTTCCAGAAGGCTACAATTTGAAGACTTTCACGTAGATCGCTGAAGGTTATAATCTGACTTCCTTCACGATAACTGATGAAAGCTCTAATCAACAGCCTTCACAATCAACATTGGGAGTTACAATCTGACGACTCTCATATTTTTAAGGAGCCAAGATGAAAATTACAAGATGACGGTCTTTGCAACATTCTAGCAAAAGAGACCACAAATTGACGGTCTCTTCAAATCCAGACGCAGAGCTCACCTATGCGTCCCAGATTCAAAGTGCATAGATCGTGGCTGTGTTCCCAGAACAAAACGCATAGGTCCTCCCTGCGTTGCCATACCAAAATACGGAGGTCCTCCCCGTGTGTCAGCACGAAAACGCGGAGGTCGTCTCCGTGTGTCAGCACCAAAACGCGGAGCTCCTCCCCGTGTGTCAGCAACAAAATGCAGGGGTCGAACCCACGTTGCAACATTAAAACGCAGGGGTCAAACCTACGTTGTAACATTAAAACGCAGGTGTCGAACCCGCGTTACAACATCAAAATGCGGGGGTCAGACCCACGTTTTTTACGTTCGACTGGTTCAAACAGAACCTGAACGGTCTTCAAACCGTATCTCCACTTAATGGGGTCGGTTACACCCCATTATGGAGAGATTTTAGGAGGATTACACCCCTTAAACCTGTGAACAATTCCAAAACTGTTTCCCATGATTTGAGGATGGTTACACCCCACTTAGGAGCCAATTAAGGGGGCGGTTATACACCTTAATCCCCTATAAGTATGGGTAAACTCAATTGAGTTCGGGCTGGCTTCTTTTTGGACCTGAGAATTGGCAGCAAAGAAGATCTTTCGTCCTTCGGCTGGAGCTTTGGAGATCGGCAATAGGAGCTTCTTCATCCTTGGCTTATAACCAACTTCCGGTTAAATCAACTCTTTCATAGAGTTTCAAACTCGTTCAGAGTTATCAACTCATCAATAGTTTTAAACTTACCACGCAAGTTCTCCATAGCGTCAAATCGTGAGTAAGAGATACCGTTCCAGTGAATCAATATGTACGGATCGTCAACGGAGAGTAAACTCAACGCGAGCCTTCGAGGGAGGCACTCTATCGCCACTGTGAAGAACCCAAAATTAAACAAAGGGGAGAATCCAGATCATTCTCCTCTCTTTTATAATCGGAATCCAATTGTAATTGAGATTGAGAGAATATAAATCAAATATTATTCTTTCATTTCTTTTACTTCAAAAATTTTCCACAAACAATGGTCAAATCCGATGTACGCCCTTAAGTGTCAACTGCAACATACACAAACATGTATGCGGTTCTAAAACTTTTACCGGCATCTGCCATGTGAAAACCATCACCTTTAGTCCAGAACAAAAGCCTCAAATATGATACCCAATCACATTCAGCTTCTGCACAAATTTAAGAGTCTCTTTACTTTAACCTTTATGACTCTATGGACCACTATCTTTAATTCGAGTTTCTTTAGGATTAACTTGAAACTCTTTACTTTAAACTTTAGTTTTCTTTACTTTAAAAATATATATATCAAGCAACAATGACTAATAACACAAAGCTTGAAAAATATCTAACTGCTAATATAAAAATCAGCACAATAGTTTCTTTATGAGCTCTAAGCAATCCAGAATATAGTACTTGAAAATAAAACAAAACTACTACGACAACTAAATATCACTGATCATATAGAATCGAAAGACTCTAAAACACCCACACTGGATACATGTTCTGTGAAGAGCCTTAGAGAAATTCCCTTGGTCAAGGGATCAGCAATCATTAACTGAGTCGGCAGATGATGAACCTCAATCAGTCCTTGTTCAACCTTATCAAGGACTAACAAGTACTTCACACCGATGTGCTTATTCCTGCTAGAAAAGTTCTTGTTCTTTACAAACTGTACGACTACCTGATTGTCACAATACAACTTTACTGGCCTCTGAATGGAATCCACCACCTTTAGTTCACTGATGAAATTCTTGAGCCAAGAGGCATGCTATGTTTCTTCATAAACAGCAACATACTCTGCCTCCATGGTGGATGTCGTCACTAAGGACTGCTGGTATTCCATAAAACTGCTCCTCCAGCAAGTAGAAATAAATAAACTGATGTTGATTTCCTACTATCAGCACATCCTGCAAAATCTAAATCTGAATAACCGACGACTTCTAGATTTTTAGACCTTCTGTAGACCAACATGAAATCCTTGGTCCTCTGTAAATACCGCAAAACCTTCTTTACAGCTTTCCAATGAGCTACACCAGGATTTTGCTGAAACCTGCCTAATATTCCCACGATATAACTGATGTCTGGCCTAATGCATGACACTGCATACATTAGACTGCCAATAGCAGAGACATACTCCTAAGAGTTCATGAGCCTACGCTCAACTTCATTTCGTGGGCATTGAGATTTGTTGAGCATATCTCCTTTGAGAACTAGGGGTTTACCTGGTGCACAAAACTTCATGTCATATCGTTGAAGGACTTTCTCAATATAAGCCCTTTGAGATAAACCCAACAAGCCTTTAGTTCGATCTCTATGGATCTTGATGCCCAAAACATAGTGAGCATCTCCGAGGTCTTTCATATCAAAATGCCTCGAAAGAAAATCTTTAGTCCCATGTAGGAGATGAATATCGCTGCTAGCAAGTGTTTGGTGAAAAATCTGTAGTAAAAAGAATAATGAAAGAATCGTATTTGATTTATTCTCTCTAACTATTTAGAAAAAGAATGATTACAACCCTCTCACTCTCGATTACAATTGGATTTCCTGATTACAAAAGAGAGGAGAATGATCTGGATTCTCCCCTTTGTTTATTTCTGGGTTCTTCACGGTGGTGATGAAATGCCTCCCTCGAATGCTTCGAGTTTGCTTCTTGTTAACGATCTGAACGTCTTGATTCACTGGAACGTGATTTTCTCCGCACGATTTGACGTTGTGGAGAACTTGCAAAGCAAGTTTTAGAATTCTGGATGAGTTGATAACTCGGAACGAGTTTAAAACTCTATGAAAGAGTTGATTTAAAACTCTATGAAAGAGTTAATTTAACCGGAAGTCGGTTATAAGCCAAGGATGAAGAAGCTCTTGTTGCCGATCTCCAAAGCTCCAGCCGAAGGATGAAGGATCTTCTTTGCTGCCAATTCTTAGGTCCAAAAAGCCATCCCTTAACTCGGTTGAGTTTACCCCTATTTATAGGAGATTAAGGGGTGTAACCGCCTTCTTAATTCGCTCCTAAGTGGGGTTGAATGGGGTATAACCGCCCCCATAAACAACTCCCCAAATCATGAGGAATATGGTTTTAAAACCGTTCAATTCATGCTTTGAACGAGTCAAACACTGAAAAATAACGTTCAGGACCCGAACTCTACGTTTTAGACTTGAAACGCAGAGTTGGGCCTATATTTGGTGGCTGAACGCACAGGTCGCACTGTGTTGTAAACCTGAAACGCAGAGTTAGGACGCATAGATGAATTCTGCGTTTTGACATCTGAGATGCAGAGATGAATTCTGCATTTTGGCATCTAAGACGCAGAGATGAACTCTGCGTTTTGGCATCGGACACGCAGAGATAAATTCTGTATTTTGGCATCTAAGATGTAGAAATGAACTTTGCATTTTGGCATCTGAGACGTAGAGATGAACTCTGTGTTTTGGACCTTGGACGCAGAGTTAGGCTCTGCATGAACTCTGCATTTTGGACCTGGGACGCAGAGTTGGGCTCTGCATGAACTCTGCGTTTTGAGCCTGGGACGCAGAGTTGGACTTTTAATGAACTCTGCGTTTTGAGCCTAGGACGCAGAGTTGGACTCTGCATGAACTCTGTGTTTTGAACCTTGGATGCAGAGTTAGGCTCTGCATGAACTCTGTGTTTTGACTTAGGAATGTAGCCTCGATCTCTGCGTTTTGAGTTTGGAACGCAGCTACGACGTCTGCGTTTTGAATCTCAAATGCGGTCATGACCTCTCCGTTTTGAGTTTAGAACGCGGGCATGACCTCTGTGTTTTGAATCTTGGATGCAGAGGTAAGCCTCAGGTGGGCTCGGTGAGCTTCAGGCTAAGTCCAATGTTCAGGCAAAGTGTAGTCTCACAGACGGACTTCAGAACATAACTTGCTGCGAAGAACAGGTCATAACTTTCAAACCGTAAGTCGGAATAGGACGAATTATATATGAAAATCAACTATCTCGACGAGACGAAGCCGACCAAACCTACCCTATAGGGTTCGGTTTGCTTCCTCCATTTTGCCAAATTCCTTTCGGTTTAAGAGATATCTGCGTTTTAATATGAATAGACCGTTAATTTGTAGTCTCTTTTGCTAGAGCTTTGCAAAGATCATCACCTTGTAACCTTCATCTTGGCTCCTTGAAAATATGAGAGTCATCAGATTGTAACTCCCGATGTTGATTGTGAAGGCTGTTGAATTAGAGCTTTCATTAGTTGTTGTGAAGGTCGTCAGATTATAACATTCTACGTGAAAGTCTTCAAATTGTAGGCTTCTGGAAGTCGTCAAATTGTAACTACTATCATCGGTGTTTGATGGGAATTAGCTATCTGTTATGACTTTTAGACAGCCTACAGAACCCCCTCCAAAGTTTTTGAATGTTCGCGGTTGAATGGGATGAATTTTCAGAATATTTTGGATCTTAACTCTGATCTTGGAGCTGTTGATTCCTTGTCGTAAAGGAGTCTTTCTCTGCACTCGCTTTGAAGGCATCTTGGTTGAAGGGATTTGCCACGTAGGACCTGTGTGAATGTATGTGTCATAATCCTGCTTCTGGAATACGGGGGTGGACCCCTGCATTTCGAACTTGAAACGTGGGTCTCACCCTTGCGTTTTAAATTTGTAACCCGGGTGTGACCTCGGCGTTGTTGTTTGTGCAACACGGGTCTGACCTTGGCGTTTTGACTTGAGATGCGGAGGTGGCTTTCATGTATTTTTGACTAAGTCTTTGAGACTTGTCTTTAGCTCATCTGTTTCAAATCTTAGCTCATATCCATTAAGCTGATGGGCCTGCAAACATGCGTAGTATTTTTAGCAAAACCTCAGCCATCAATGGATTTGATAAGCCTTTACCGACTACCGTTTGAGTCGGGCTAGCATGTGAATAATTTGAATCCGTTTCACATGTAACATTGTGCTAAGAGAATGAAGCCTCTTAGACTTGATCCTATGATTTTGAATACATAGACTTTGTCATTTTCACGGGAAAAGACTAACCGGCAACGCGTGTTAGGCGTAGGCTTATCTCTAATTAGGAATCGAGATAAAGTCCCCTATACGTGTGAGGCATGTATTTTGATGCTGGAAAAAAACTAACCGACAACGTGTGTTAGGCGTAGACTTATCTCTAATTAGGAATCGAGATAAAGTCCTTCATGCATGCAAGGTATGGATTTTGACGTTATTAATAATGGCCTGCTATGATATTGAATACGTAGGCTTTGCCATTATTGCGAGAATAGGCTACCCGGCAGTATGTATTAGATGCAGACTTATCTCTAATTAGGAATTGAGATAAAGTCCCCCATGCGTGAAAGTCATGGATTTTTGGTGCTACGATGTTGAATACGTAGGCTTCGTCGCTGTTTCTTCCTGTGCTACTTGAAACACTGAAAGAAAGTTGGAAGAGCCAGAGGTGTAGTATTAACTTGATATGAATTTTCACTTAGAGTGAAATTCAGAAACTTTTTTTACTATCACTGGGATAATTCCAAAAAATCTTTAATCTGGTGGGGATTTTATAATGAAAATTTGCTATTCTTGTTGAAAAAGGATTAACAAGTTCATGGGGGGTTTGACTGTTAGAGGTGTGATGTTAACCTAACAGTATTTTATGGACCTATCGCTCTATTGAAGAGAGTCGATAAGTTGATTTAGTCATCAGAGGTGTGATATTAACTTGACGGGTTTGTGGACCTATCACTCTATTGAAGAGAGTCGATAAGTTTATTGTCAGAGGTTTGGTATTAACGTGACAGAATTTGTGTTGCGATTGGAGCAACTTTGTGGACTTATCATCCTATTGAAGAGGATTGATAAGTGAATTTGTCAGAGGTGTGATATTAACGTGACAGGAAGAATATTACGATCGGGCCAATTTTGAGGACTTATCATCCTATTGACGAGGACTGATAAGTTGATTTGTCAGAGGTGTGGTGTTAACATGACAGAAATTTGTGTACTTGTGACTTGCATAAGATTTTAGGAATTAGCGTCTCGCTAGGGAGAATTGCTAAGTGAGTTATTTTAAGGACCTATCATCCTATTAACAAGGATTGATAAGTTGATTATCAGAGGTGTATTGTTAACCTGACAAATTAGGAGTGATGCAAGCTGCATTCATACTCTGTGGGAATAATGATCGTCAGAAGTATAATGTTAACTTGACGATGTGAAAGATTCGTTACTCTTAATCCAATGGATTCCAAATAACCAACCCCTAGTCTTGATTAATACTTATCAGGAGAATAAAAATAGGTAGACAGGGCACATCGTCTTGTGAGGCACTATCCATGAAGTCAGAATAGAGGCATATCACTTGGTAGGTCATTATCTGATAAGTTTGACTAACAGAGGTAACTGTTAACGTGATACTTTTAGTAGACCCGCCATCCTATTGAAGAAGATTGGCAAGTTGATGGACTATCAGAGGTAATTGTTAACATAATAGTTGTTGGACCCGCCATCCTACTAAAGAGGATTGGCTTCAGTGGCCGTAGTATCTTCCCCATCTGACTGAGAAGATCGGGCTTGGTTCGATTACTCAGGTTGATCCTGCCTACTTTGTTCTTCAGCTTTGATCCTAACAATAATCTTTTGAGCCTGTTCTCCTTGAGGGATTAGTTGTCTCCAGGAACGATATTCTGCAACCCTTATTTGCACTAGAAGGTCGATTTGCAAGTTGTGTCGACAGGTCTCCACTAAGGTAGACTGTGTCATACCTGTCGGACATCGCAGAACCATGTTTCGAAACCTCTTGACGAAGGCTTTGACGTACTCCCTCTTATTCTGCTTAGTGGCGAGAAGGGTATGGATAAAGACTTTTGTATCCTCTTCAAAGAATCTTGACAGGAATAGTCTCTCTAGATCTGCCCACTTTTGGATACATCCGGTAGGCAGTTTCCTAAACTATTCAAAGACAACTCTCTTGAGGGTGCCAATGAACAATCGAGCCAGTATGGCATCGTTTGATATCAAATTCCCAGTCTGTGACTTAAAATGATAGATATGTTGGTTCGGTGATCCCGTGCCGTCAAAAGTTTGTAGCGTCGGGACCTCGAATTTTGGAGGATAATGTGTTGCATCCCATTTGACAGGATAGGGCCTGACAACTCCCTCATCTTGGAGCTCACTTCTGTTAGCAATGATATTTAGGCGGGCTTCCAATTCCTCAATTTTAGCCGACTGAGGATTTTGCTCATTCTCAGCTTCTCTTCCTTCGTCAGAGGAAGATTCCAGGTTGTGGGCTCCATGGTCAGAAGTAGCATTATCAACCACTTTTCCCTCCCCTTCGCTTGTGTGTAGTCGGGATAAAGACGTTTTTCCTCTCCGGGAAGATTCTTGCCTATGTGGCGAATCTGTCTCCTGAGATTTGGTCTTGTCTGTGACTATTTTAGTCAACAGGGCCATGAGTTCATTGATGGCCTCCTACTGAGATTTGAGCATGGCCTCCTGCTCATCAAGTCTCTTCGCGAGATCTTTATGGTTCCTGTCATATAAGCGGAGCTCTCATGTTCAACAAAAGAGCTTGATGATTGGGACTCTGTAATGGTTGAGTGTTCATCACCGGAATTGGTTCTTCTAGCTAACCTCCGATAGTTGACAGAGGGAATGGCTCCTGTTTGTGTCCGAGTGCGTTGGTAGACTCCTTCAAACTTGTTAGCGATTTTTCTGACGGTCGGTGAACGACTTGTCTTAGAGTCATCGGAACTAGAACCTGAGGCTTTCCCTCTGCCGATCACATTGATAGTGACCCCAGGATATTCGGTCTCTGGAGACTTCTTCTTATGAGAACGTCGTCATTGGTTGGGCAAAGCAACATTGGTAAATTGGTCAAACACCAACAATTTGGCTGCATATGAGCAGCATTGATATCCCGAGAGGACCGTAGGAATCAGTCGTTCACATTGGAATGAACGAAAGACTTGTTGCATCGGTCTTTCTCTTGACATGAACTCTCTCAAGTCTGTTGTAAAGAATCGAGAATTACTCACTGATCGTGAGGTTTGAATTAGAACCCCCAGTCTATGATTGGATAGGACTGGCTCTCGGTGAACATGGATCTTGAATCCATGTTGATCTTTTTGAACACGACGAATCGCATCGTGTTCTGAAGAAGAAACACGAGGGTCATGTTCTGTTTTACTAACGCTAGACCGAAGTCTGCGTTTTGTTGATGAAACGCACCTTTGCCGGTTACGTTTTTGTCGGTTAACGTAGTTTGTAAGTTTGCGTTTTGGATCTTGAATGCATTCCTGAGAGTTACGTTTTGGTTCTGGGACGCACTCCTGAGAGTTGCATTCTGCCAGATCAACGCAATTTTGAGGTCTGTGTTTTGATGTTGGAACGCGCCTCTGAGGGTTGCATTTTATTTGGGAAACGCACCTCTGAGGGCTGCGTTTAGCTTAGCTTATGCAGAGCTCGTGTTGAGGCTCACAAACACAGAGCTCGCGTTGATTGGAGGATCGGTTTTTTTGGAGTTGTGCCGAAGCTAAGTCTTCTCCTTTAGAGAAGGGACTGTATGAACAGTGCAACCCCCAGGGGAGATAGTCTTTAGATGAGTCGGCCATAACTGGAGCTTTAGTCTCCTTAGAAACTTTATGGATCTTGCGCATAGCCTTGGGGCTAAGGGATTCGGAGGAGAGGGCCTTCTCAAACTTGGCTTGATCAAACTCTACCACGAGAGTTTCGATTATTGTTCCAGCGAGGTTGACATCGGATTGCACCAATACTTCTTCGTCAGAGAAGCTAGTCCCCAGCGAAGTCGCCATCTTTTGTTTGGTGAAAAATCTATAGTAAAAAGAATAATGAAAGAATCGTATTTGATTTATTCTCTCTAACTGTTTAGAAAAAGAATGATTACAACCCTCTCAATCTCTATTACAATTAGATTTCCTGATTACAAAAGAGAGGAGAATGATCTGGATTCTCCCATTTGTTTAATTCTAGGTTCTTCACGGTGGCGATGAGATGCCTCCTTCGAATGCTCGCGTCGAGTTTGCTTCTCGTTGACGATCCAAACGTCTTGATTCACTGGAACGTGATTTTCTCCTCATGATTTGACGTTGTGGAGAACTTGCAAAGCAAGTTTTAGAACGCTGGATGAGTTGATAACTCTGAATGAGTTTGAAACTCTATGAAAGAGTTGATTTAACCAGAAGTCGGTTATAAGCCAAGGATGAAGAAGATCTTGTTGCCGATCTCCAAAGCTCTAGCCGAAGGATGAAGGATCTTCTTTGCTGCCAATTCTCAGGTCCAAAAAGCCAGTCGAAGATCTCTTCTTTGCTGCCCAAAAAGAAGGATCAATCCCAGAGGCAAAAGATCCAGCCGTAAGATCAATCCGGGCCACCTCCGATTCAGCCCGAACTCAATTGAGTTACCCACTATAACGGATTAAGGGGTATAACCATCCCCTTAATTCGCTCCGAAGTGGGGCTGAATGGAGTGTAACAGCTCCCTTAAACAGCTCCTCAAATCGTGGGGAAAACGGTTTAGAAACCGTTCAGTTCGTGCTTTGAACGAGTCAAACGCTGAAAAATAGTGTTCAGGGCCCGAACTCTGCATTTTTAGACTAAAAACGCAGAGTTGGGCCTATTTTGGTGGCTGAACGCACATGTCGCGCTGCGTTGTAAATCTGAAACGTAGAGTTGGGACGCATAGATGAACTCTGCGTTTTGACATCTGAGACGCAGAGATGAATTCTGCATTTTGGCATCTAAGACACAGAGATGAACTCTGCATTTTGGCATCTAAGACGCAGAGATAACCTCTGCATTTTAGACCTGGGACGCAGAGTTGGGCTCTGCATGAACTCTGTATTTTAGACCTGGGACGCAGAGTTGGGCTCTACATGAACTCTGCGTTTTGATCCTGGGACGCAGAGTTAGGCTCTGCATGAACTCTGCATTTTGGACCTGGGACGCAGAGTTGGGCTCTGCATGAACTCTGTGTTTTGAGCTTGGGACGCAGAGTTAGGCTCTACATGAACTCTGCGTTTTGACTCTAGAATGTAGCCACGATCTCTGCGTTTCAAGTTTGGAACGCATCCACGACGTCTGCGTTTTGAATCTCAAATACGGTCACGACCTCTGCGTTTTGAGTTTAGAACGCGGGCATGACCTCTGCGTTTTGAATCTTGGATGCAGAGGTGAGCCTCAGGCGGGCTTGGCGAGCTTCAGGCTAAGTCCAATAGTCAGTTAAAGTGTAGTCTCACAGACGGACTTCAGAACATAACTTGCTGCGAAGAACAGGTCATAACTTTCAAACCAGAAGTCGGAATAGGACGAATTATATATTACAATCGGCTATCTCGACGAGACAAAGCCGACCAAACCACCTTATGGGGTTCAGTTTGCTTCCTCCGTTTTGCCAAATTACTTCCGGTTTGAGAGATATCTGCGTTTTAATATGAAGAGACTGTCAATTTGTAGTCTCTTTTGCTAGAGCATTGCAAAGATCGCCACCTTGTAACCTTCGTCTTAGCTCCTTGAAAATATGAGAGTCATCAGATTGTAACTCCTGATGTTGATTGTTAAGGCTGTTGAATTAGAGCTTTCATTAGTTGTTGTGAAGGTCGTCAGATTGTAACCTTCTACGTGAAAGTCTTCAAATTGTAGTCTTCTGGAAGTCGTCAAATTATAACTTCTATCATTGGTGTTTGATGGGGATCAGCTATCTGTTGTGATTTTTAGATAGCCTATAGTAAGCAATATATCATCTATATATAATACTAGAATAAGGAATCGGCTCCCACTGATTTTGAGGTATATGCAGCGATCGATAGGATTCTCTCAGAAACCATTTGATGTTATCACTTGATGAAATTTTAAGTACCACTATCTGGAAGCCTGTTTGAGACCATATATTAACTTCTTCAATCTGCAGACCAGATTTCCCTTAACTACAAACCCTTCAGGCTGCGCCATAAAGATTTCCTCATTCAGTTCTCCATTAAAGAGTGTCGTCTTGACATCCATCTGATAGAGCTCAAGATCAAAATGGGCGACGAGAGCAAGAACTATCCTGAGAGAATCTTTCTTAGATACTGGAGAAAAAGTATCGACATAGTCAATCCCTTCTGTCTGCTTGAAACCCTTGGCCACTAACCTAGCCTTGAATCTCTCAATGTTTCCTTCAGAATCCCTTTTGGTCTTGAAAACCCATTTGCTTTCTATCGTTCTAGCTTTGTTCGGCAAAGGTACCAACTCCCAAACAGAGTTCTTTTCCATTGACTGAATCTCTTCTTTTATAGCCTTCAGCCAATCAGCTGCATGGATGCTATCTCTAGCTTCTGAGTAAGATGAGGGATCGGATTCTGGATCAATGCATCCACTTTCTTGAAGATAAACCTTACAGTCATCAGGTATGGCAGATCTTCTGACTCTAGAGGATCTTCTAACAGGTTGTGGCTCTTCCATAGGTACAAAGGTTTCTTGAAGTGGAGGAGGAGGTGGAATGCTATCTCGAAGAGTAGGGAATCTAGAGATGACATCTAATAGCGGAAGTGACTGCTCATCTTCTAAAACTTCCTCAAAAATCAGACCACGATGTTCTGAAGAAGCATTAGGGTCTTCCAAAAACTTAACATGCTGTGTCTCAAAGAACTGGGTAGACTGAGAAGAACAATAGAACCTGTAGCCCGTAGATCTTGCAGGATAGCCGATAAAGTGACACGACACTGTTCGGGCTTCTAATTTTTTAATGTCTGGATTATAAGGTTGCGCCTCTGCTGGACATCCCCAAATACGTAGATGACCAAGACTAGGATCCCTGCCAGTCCAAAGCTTGAACGGGGTCTCAGCTACCGCCTTATAAGGAAGACGATTGATGAGATATACAACTGTCTTCAATGCCTCACCCCAAAAACTTTTAGGCAAATCTGAATTACTCATCATGCTACGAACATCATCTTGATAAGAACGATTTCTTCTTTCAGCTACTACATTTTGCTGCGGAGAACCTGGGAGAGTGTATTGAGGAACAATGCCTTATGACCTCAAGTACACAATGAAGGGACCATGATTTGTGCCGTCCTGATCGCTTTTACCATAGAATTCCCCACCTCGATCAGAACACACAAATATTTGTATGAATGAGGTCAATGAGACCTTCACTCCTGGAGGCTTCAAATTTTCTCAATTTAGTCTTCTTTCCCTTGATACAGTCAACACATGTACCAAAATCAGAGAAATCTAACTGTTCAAGAACACCAGACTTTATTAAGGATTCCAATCACTTTCTTGAAGCATGTCCCAATCTCCGAAGCCAAAGTATGGAAGAATTGCTATTAAGCCTAGGACGTTTTGTACCAGAAGAAGATGAATTCACAGATATATAGAGAGGGGAAAGAAGAGATGCATCCAGATTTAATCTATAAAGACCGTCAATCAAGAAACCATGTCCGATAACATCCAAACCATTTCTGATGGAGACAGAATTATTCTCGAAAACAAAACTATAACCAGATTCAGAAAGTCTAGAAACTGAAATAAGATTTATTCTCATAGAAGGTACGTAGAAAGTGTCTGATAAAACTAAGGAAACTCCTGAATCCAAGCGCAGACTAAAAGTCCCAACAAGCTCCACCTTCAAAGGCTGTGAGTTTTCCAAAAATAACTGCTCATTTGCCCATGCCTTCCAATTGTGAATTATTCCTTGTAATGAAGTTGAAATGTGCACAAAGGCACTAGAATCAATGCACCAAGAATTTGAAGGAACATCAACTAAATTTGTTTCACAACAAACATGAACTAAATCCATACAAACTGTATTGTACTATCTTGCTCTAATGGATCCCTCAAACTGTTTCTGGATAAACTGTCTATCCATCTATATTAAAACATGAACATAAAATCAAATGAGCCCTTTAATTTTATTAACTTTAATATTTCCACATCCAATTTAGGGTTAGAATGGATGGGTCAGAGTGTTGTACTTATGCAACCTTCCACTCTACGGGACAGGTGGGTGCATCATATCATCACACCTTTAGGCAAGTGATTTTACATGATATTCGCCTCCAATGTGATATATAATCACCTACAGGACTAGCCTACACATCGTCAGTTTGATTTGAACACTTTCTAACCTTTAGGCAATAGGGTTATTCTCTTCTCACTGATATGTTTCAACTACCCTGTACCACTTATCCTATAGGGGATTTCCTAGATACCTTTGGGCAAGACAAGTAGTCCACCCACAAGTAAGTGCTACCTACCAGTCCAAATGAGACTAAACTCAACCTTAGAAAATTAGGGTATTATAGGTTGGTCACTTTTGGGCAAGACACTAACCTACTCTACCATAATTTTTTAAGTGATTGTTTTACTGATCTTCTTTAACCCCATAGGTTGATCTAATACGGTATTCCGTTTTATCATGAATCCAAACATTTACCCCACCTGAATTAAGGATATAATTAGGGTAAATCAATTATCTTTATGTGCATACAATAATCTTTATGAATTGTCCAAATTCCTATATTAAAACTTTATAAAATGAAAATAAAAACTATGTAGTTAAAAAGTACACAAAATGATCTTTCCAATGACTATTTATGGGCTCAATACGGACTTAGAACGGATCTGTAGCGACCAAAACAAAATGAGTGGTCAAATCTGTAATGGGTCGGGTCTATAAATTAATGGATCCAATCTATTACTGTAGCGGGTCGGGACCATTACATACTGGATTCGGTCTTCCTTAATGGGTTATAGGGTTATATAACTCAAATAATAAATGGTATTTAATTATACTAATTAATCTAATTATTAATTTAATTAAATTAATTAATTAATTATAATCCTAACCCTAATCCCACTCGACCCAAGAGGCTGCTATCGCCCTCACCCATTACAGACCCGGCCCTCCGCGACCCGGCCCTCCGCCGACGGCTACATCCTTGCCGACGGCCACATCAGCCATGGCCATTGCCATATTGAAATTTGATCTTTACGGTTGGGTGCTGGCGAGAAACAAAGGAACCAACATCTTTTCTGCGGTTATGCAGTTTGACGAAATCGAAATAAAAAAAACTCAAAGAAGCCAGAGATGACCCATCGAAATTAAACAATTCAAAGCATGTGGTCATGGCTGGAGTTTTCTTCATCTAGTGGCAAAGATGAAATTATTGTAGATCGAAAGAACTCCAGCAGCAAAGATTCATCCGAAAAAAAAACTTTAATTAATTACTCCAGCAGCAAAGATCTTGTTGAAACTTTTTAATTAATCCAAAAAAAAGATTCTGAAGGAATTAATGGCTGGAGTATGTAACGCAGTTATAAATCAAAGAACTGGAGTACGAAACCATAGCCATGGCCATTCTTTCTCGAGGAGAAGATGAAAACTTTAATAATAATTATTATTATTAAATAATCCGAAAAAAACTTTAATTCCAGATCAAAATTCATGCACAAACTGAGCTCTGATACCACTGTTGGATAATCTAATGATCTAGGCATGAAATATTGAACTAGAAAATCAGATTAAATTACCGTTCACCGTCGAAAGACAATGGAAGTCTTCTCCTCTCTCCTCTCATAGCCAATGATGGGAATTAGGTCTCTTTTATGCATACGGTTGAGAGAAGGGACTCCCACACTTTATATAGATATTTGTGATTAACCCTACCCATCATGGTTTAATCACAACCGTGGGATTACATTCCGATTGATCCTATCCTTTAGATATTCAAGATAACCACCCAACTTGATAAACATGAAACTTGTCTAATCAGACCATGTGATTAGCATCCTGATCCTAACTTGAATCGATGACAACTTTAAATCAAATCCAGAATCATGAGTAGGTTAGGCCACATGGGTTCGTTGGATTAATCGAACCCAACAGCACCTACATAATCATTTTTTATGCTAGAAAAAATAGCAATGAGGAAAATGTCCCTCTATATTTAATTATATCTAAGTTTGACATTAATGGGTATTATACATCATATGAGGGAATTCTCTCGGTTAAATGATATGTTTAATAAACAATATACATATTTAATACTATTTGTTCTTGTTTGATATTAAAACTTATAGCCAGTTTAGACCAGAGAAATGCCCTCTATCATCATTTATTGCCCACTATATTTATATATTACATTTACACTTGAAAAGATGCAGGGTATTCTCCTAAATTACATAAAATTGTGGATATCAGCTGTCTTTTTTGATAATTATGATAATTTCTTGCAGAACCTTAATTTGAGGAGGTCATTGATGTTGTGTAGAACGATGGCAAGTGTAAGTGCAAAACCAACTGCACCTGTGCCGGTTGTGGCTGGGGTGAATGAAAGAAGAAATCGAAGGAAATGTTCCCCTATTTCTATATCATAAAGGGATGAAAGAATCAAATATGTATTAAGTTCCATCATTGCCTAGGGCCTGTATGTTAGGTTGAAGAAGGATACCAACCTCCGCCGGCGACGGAGCTCTGACGAGCTCGAGGATGACGCAGGCGAGCGTGGGAGTCGACGGCGAAAGCTTCAGGTGAAGCTCGAATTGGGCAAACGCGATGGTGGCTTCGACGAACGCGAGAACAGGCGAACGCGACCCTCGGCGTTTTGGGAAGCTCCGACCCCCGCGTCTCCGTGATTCCCACCTCCGCGTCCATCGCGGCGCTGGCGACAGGCTGTCGCCAGTCTGTCCAGTTTTTCGGCTATAAAAGCCCCCCCGATCCCTAGGGTTTCTTGTTGCTTCTCTCCCCCGATTTTCTTCTGGCGGCGGAACTCCCAGAAACGCAGCAGCGTTCTTTTCCTCTCCATTGAAAATCGCAGCAGCGATTTGGTCTTCTTTGATCTCCAGCTCTCAAATAGGGTTTTGAGGGGAGATAAAGAAAGGGGTTTAAGAAGAGAGAGAAAAGAGAAAAGGGGATTTTAAAGTGGGTATTAACACTGTAGCTACAGTGTTTAATTTGAGGAATTCCAGTTTAGGGATTTGCTCTTGATTGTAATTTCTTGTTAGATTAAATAAGAAATTAACTGTGTGGCTCCCGAGGACGTAGGCAGTTGCCGAACCTCGTTAAACTTGGTGTACTGTTCTCTATTCTGCGTTTTCGTTGCATTAGGGATTTCGGCGTTAAATTCCTAACAACTGGTATCAGAGCGTGAAATGATCTAGAGGAAGTCAGATTCAAGTGGGAGCCATGGCCGCAGATGATGGAAAAATAAGACTTGAGAGGTTTGATGGATCAGATTTCAGATTCTGGAAAATGCAGATAGAGGATTATCTGTATCAGAAAAATCTGTATCAACCTCTCTCGGGGAAGAAGCCGGAGGGTATGGAGGAAGAAGATTAGAATCTTCTGGACAGAAAAGCCCTCGGAGTTATCAGATTGACATTAACTCGCAATGTTGCGTTCAACATAGCGAAGGAGAAGACCACGGCGGGTCTTATGGCAGCACTCTCAAATATGTATGAGAAGCCATCAGCCTCAAATAAAGTCCATTTGATGAGGCGGTTATTCAATCTGCGAATGGCGGAAGGTGCATCGGTAGCACATCATCTCAATGAACTCAATACAGTCACGACCCAATTGAGTTCAGTTGATATTGAGTTTGATGAGGAAGTTCGAGCGTTAATCCTTTTGTCTTCCCTACCAGAGAGTTGGAACGCTACAGTCACGGCAGTGAGTAGCTCTTCGGGAAAGAAAAAGTTGAAGTTCAATAACGTTCGTGATCTGGTTCTCAGTGAGGAGATCCGACGGAGAGAGTCGGGTGAAGGAAGCTACAACCTCTTCAGTATTACATACAGAGTCAAGAGGTAAAAATTCAACCAGAGGAAATGGATCAGATGACAGGAGATCCAAATCCAGGAATCCCAACAGTTCGAAGGTTATCGAGTGTTGGAAGTGCGGGAAAACCGGGCACTACAAGAATCAGTGCAAGAGTGCACAGAAGGAGTGGGAGGCAAATGCAGACGTGAATGTTGCCTCCACCTCAGGAGGAGATGATGCGTTGATATGCTCTTTGGAGAGCAAGGAGGAGTCTTGGGTGTTGGACTCGGGAGCATCATTTCATGCTACTTCTCAGAAAGAATTCCTCGAGAAGTATATCCCCGGAAACCTTAGAAATGTATATCTTGGTGACGATCAAGCATGTGCCATTATTAGCAAAGGTGTAGTGAAGATTAAGCTGAATGGGTCAGTATGGGAGCTGAAGGATGTCAGGTATATTCCCGACCTGAAGAGGAACTTAATCTCAGTAAGCCAGCTGGCTAGTGAAGGCTACACGACAACTTTCCATGGTGATGATTGGAGGATTTCGAAAGGCGCAATGACGATTGCCAGAGGCAGGAAGACTGGTACCCTGTATATGACAGCGGGTGCACGTTGTTCGATCTCAGTTGCGGCAGGCAATGAGACTTCAAAGCTGTGGCACCAGAGACTCGGTCATATGAGTGAAAAGGGGATGAAGGTTATGCACACAAAGAGAAAACTCCCAGGTTTACAATCAGTAGAGATTGATGTGTGTAAAGAATGCATACTTGAAAAGCAGAAGAGAGTTAGCTTTCAGACAAGTAGCAGATCTCCCAGGAAGCAGAAGCTAGAGCTTGTTCACTCAGATGTTTGGGGACCAACAACCACCACATCGATTGGTGGGAAACACTACTTCGTGACTTTTATTGATGATCACTCTCGGAAAGTGTGGGTCTACTTTCAGAAGAAAAAGTCAGAAGTGTTTGAGGCTTTCAGAAGATGGAAAGCCATGGTCGAGAATGAGACCGGTTTGAGGGTAAAGAAACTCAGAACAGACAATGGTGGTGAGTATGAAGACACCGGATTCAAGAAGTTCTGCTATGAGCACGGTATCAGAATGGAGAGGACCGTGCCCGGCACGCCTCAGCACAATGGTGTGGCTGAGTGCATGAATAGAATGTTGACAGAGAGAGCCAGAAGCATCCGTATACAGTCAGGTCTACCGAAGCAGTTCTGGGCAGAAGCAGTCAACGCAGCAGCTTACTTGATCAACCGAGGTCCATCGGTTCCATTGGAGCACAGAATACTAGAGGAGGTATGGTGCGGAAAGGAGGTAACCCTCTCACATCTCAGAGTTTTCGGTTGTGTAGCTTATGTGCATGGTAGTGATCAAGGCAGGAATGAGCCTGATCCCAAGTCCAAGAAATGCACATTCATCGGGTATGGTGAAGACGAGTTCGGCTACCGCATTTGGGACAACGAAAACAAGAAGGTGATCAGGTGCAGAGATGTAACATTTAACGAGAAGGTGATGTACAAGGACATGCACAAGACAGATGACGGTGACTCAGAGAGCGAGTCAACATTTGTAGATGCAGATGATGTTCTGGATAACCTCTCGGAAGAACCCAATGCAGAAGGTCCTCAGCCAGAAGAGCCTGTTGGACAGAACGGTGCGCAGGAGCCCGACGTACCAGCTCCGATATTGAGGAGAACTACTCGTCCTCCTGTGCCTAACAGCAAAAACATGAATTATATGTTGCTGACAAATGGAGGAGAGTCTGAAAGATTTGATGAAGCTTGTCAGAGTGGAGATGCGAGCAAGTGGGAGTTTGCTGCGAAAGAAGAGAAGAAATCTCTGATCTCCAACCAGTCATGGGGACTAGCTGAGTTTCTCATGGGGAAGAAGGCACGTCACAACAACTTGGTGTATCGAGTGAAAAAGGAGCAGAATGGTTCCAGAAGATACAGAGCCCGACAAGTTGTTAGAGGATTTCAACAGAATATCCAAGGAAGAAAGGATCCAACGGATATGTTGACGAAGGCAGTGACCCTTCAGAAACTGGAGTTGTGCGCAACTTCAGTTGGCCTTCATGCATAGATGATGAGGGCGGAGCCACACACAGGAGAGGAGCTTGATGGGATAGCATGTTGTCGTCGGTTTGGTCTCCAAGTGGGAGATTGTTAGGTTGAAGATGGATACCAACCTCCGCCGGCGACGGAGCTCCGACGAGCTCGAGGATGACGCAGGCGAGCGTGGGAGTCGACGGCGAAAGCTTCAGGTGAAGCTCAAATTGGGTGAACGCGATGGTGGCTTCGACGAACGCGAGAACAGGCGAACGCGACCCTCGGCGTTTTGGGAAGCTCCGACCCCCGCGTCTCCGTGATTCCCACCTCCGCGTCCATCGCGACGCTGGCGACAGGCTGTCGCCAGTCTGTCCAGTTTTTCGGCTATAAAAGCCCCCCGATCCCTAGGGTTTCTTGTTGCTTCTCTCCCCCGATTTTCTTCTGGCGGCGGAACTCCCAGAAACGCAGCAGCGTTCTTTTCCTCTCCATTGAAAATCGCAGCAGCGATTTGGTCTTCTTTGATCTCCAGCTCTCAAATAGGGTTTTGAGGGGAGATAAAGAAAGGGGTTTAAGAAGAGAGAGAAAAGAGAAAAGGGGATTTTAAAGTGGGTATTAACACTGTAGCTACAGTGTTTAATTTGAGGAATCCCAGTTTAGGGATTTGCTCTTGATTGTAATTTCTTGTTAGATTAAATAAGAAATTAACTGTGTGGCTCCCGAGGACGTAGGCAGTTGCCGAACCTCGTTAAACTTGGTGTACTGTTCTCTATTCTGCGTTTCCGTTGCATTAGGGATTTCGGCGTTAAATTCCTAACACTGTATGCATCTTTAAGGCTAGAAGGAAGTCAGACTCTGGCTTCTTCAACTGGCTATGTAATAATTCTTGTCATGTCTTGTTTAAGGAACTTCTGTTATTCATAGTACGTCACTGATGAGCATGTTTCTTGCTGGCTTTCACTTGTTCCTGACCAAATACTAGTCATGAAATTTCTTAACAGACGGTCTTAATAAAACATGTTAAAGGAGAAAATGGAAATCTATTGTAAGATGTTGCAATGTTGAGCCAAATTAAATCCTACAAGAAGAACTTTTGAGAATGTACAAAACGGGATATTACGATAAACATTTACTACATTACAATGATCGTGAAGTAGGGAATTCTCAGCCTCTTTTTTGAAGATGTATGCATGATGTGGAGATCCCAAATGTCCTCAAAACCTACTTTTGAGAAAGAAAATCTCCCTTGATTTATTAGAGAAAAAAGAGCATCCTCATAAATGATAAACAAATGAAAATTGGTAAGATGAAATAAGTACAACCAATTAAGAGAACTAAGCCATAGGCACAGATGATTAGATCCTTGCTGTCTTTACCGAGAATTTCTCGACACACTGATATAATCATTTGATTGAAGTGATAGTTTATGCTGGTCAAAATGATTTAAAAGCTCTCGAATATTTGTACAAGTATCAGTATTCTTTATTGTTCAGTAACTGAGTGGAGGTCATATTTCATCGAGAAGAGATGGCCCAGTTCTATATATTTAGATAAGGCTTTGGAGACTTTGTTGAGAACACTACAGAAGATAGCATCGAACCACAGAAATGCATATGTGAAGCATCTTTCTTGGTCTTTTCTACAAGGCGAAAGAAAGCTGATACATACGTAGGGAATATATGCTAAAACTTTTCTTTTCAAGACAAAATTGTTTTGTAAAACTTCTTTCAGCTCAAACGTCAAATTCTACCCAACCTTCTGTCTGGATTGGCATGAAAAATGCCTGCAAGTAAAAAATCGGGTACAACTCAGTGCCAAGAGACATGAATAGGCTAAACCTGATTAATGCACCGAAGATGGATTTTTTTAACCAAACAAGGAACGTAATCAAGTATTGCACTTTGATAGCCAGAATCTGACTACCCAAAAAGCATCGTCCAGAAAAATAATACCAAATCTCGTAAATCCAATTGATAAAACTCAATGAACTTTGAACATATGTCTTCACCATACACATTCAAGGCGAAATGTGCTCAATGTCAGTGACATAATGACAATTATCCAAACCACATAATACAATTGTCCAATTAGAAAATTCACCAAGTGAAGCTTCAGATCATAAAGATAACGTTCTCACAATTAACAAGTAATCTTCTATTCCATTAATAAATATTTAATGAAACAACCCAAAAAGTACACAGAAATCGCAGCACCACCTTCAAAAGTACAAAGTGTATATAACGTAGCACATTAGTTTTAATGAGGATACACACAACTATGCAGATTCCTGTACATTCCATCTCAATATAGAACACAAGAAATATCGCCAAAACTCTGATTTCTTACCTCATAAAGCAGATTAAGCCTTTTGACCCCGCAAGAATATAGCATAGATAGTGTTTAAGTCTCATGCTTTCTCCTAGAACGGGGAAGTTTTCGATTGTGATGCCTTGGAACTATTTTTTCACGCATTTTGTCTTTTGTCGATTGCGTTGCTATCGGTCTTTGTATAATGCTGGAGTCTTTAGGCACTTTATGCAAAGAAGGAAGCCTTAGACTAATTTTATCATCCTTTACATTCTCCACTGATTGTATTGTTATCAGTCTTTTCTTAGTACTTGAGTCATTTGGCAATGTGCGTGAAGATGAAAACCTTAGATCAATTTTCTCATCCTTTATGTTCTTTGTGGATTTTGTTGGTAGCAATCTTTGTTCACTACTTGAGTCTTTAGGCACTGTGTCTGAAGGAGGAAGCTTGAGAGTGGCTGTTGAATTCTTTTTCTCTAACAAATCCTTGTGATGTGACTGCAAAAAATACATTTCATTTCAGAATGTAAACATACTAAAAAGGATGATTGTATTAATCAAAAGGATTAAATGCAGATGGACCCACCGCAGTATTGTTACTGTCCCTATTGTTTCCTTGTTGCGTAGAGAACACCTGGATTAAACTTTTTTTACTCTTAATTATACCCTGAGTGAAATTTGTAAGATATTACTCATAGTCATGGGTGACTCTCTTACCCTGAGTGAAATTTTGTAAGATATTACGCATGGGTGAAATTAGTGAGTCTAAGTGTAAAAGTGACAAATAAAAATAAAAATAAAAACCCAGAAGGTCTATCTACAATAAGGAAACTACATGGTAGTAAGTTGAAAACAGTGATACTTCAGGGGGTTCATGGGCAATTAACCTTAATCAAAATAAGAAATAACTGTGGAGCATTGAAGTTATTTTATTTACCTGAATAACAAAATTGCGCCTTTCACAATCTTCAAACATGTTAACACTCCATTTTACTTTGGACAATATCTTGTCTCTTACAGTGCTGAAACTGATTTGATCCCTTGAAGTAAAACGATCGACTTCATTGAACCAAAGGCAAGCGAAAAGATTGCTTATAGGAGTATGTTCTCTAATTATAACGCACCCTTCAGGGACATCTACATATTGTAAAAGGTGCAATCAAATAAAAATTAGAATTTTTCCCTGTAAGTTCTGGAAATTAAAGCTAGCCCTACCGCTAATAATAGGATGTTTGGCTGGAGAAAAATTAGTAAGACCCTCTTCCTTATAGAAGTTAATCTGAGCATCAATAGAGGAGTTGTCATATTTTCCAGCAGCCTTATTATGTTCTGCCTCCACGAAAACGTCAAAGCGTGCATAATGTTTGGAAATTGCAAAATCAGCTTTTTCCCTCCACAAGAATCTGAAATCAAAAGTTCATGGTGCTCAAGTCTATTACTCAGTACATGACTTAAATAACAAATTTCTAATTATAGAAAGATATAACGTTTAATATCGTCTCAATATATAGTATTTCTATACCTTTCAAGAATCTGATAAGGATCTACAACAAGTTCAAGCTTTCCATCAATCCATATTGAATAGCAAGCATTTGGGAAAAGCCTGTGAATTAGAAGCTTGGGAATCTGCCAAAAAGTAAACATTATTCACAATAACGACATCCAGTATTTGCAAAACCATTTTTAAGCGAAATAAGCGAGAAAAATACATTTGAATATTCAATGTCCTAAACATAACACAAGTAAATGCATTTTTCATTAGGAGTACTGTTTAATGATATGAGAAATGGGGATTGGTCAGGAATTGGGATCAGTCAGGAATTGGGAACTGTCAGGAATAAGGTTAATAAGGACGATGACAATAACACCATCAAATATTTTGATAGTTAGGTAATCAAGGTAGAAACCTGTGCAAATTAAATCTGAAAAAATAATAAAATATTTTGAAAAGGAAAATTCAGTGTACCATCAAGTTAATGATCTTCTTTTTATTGTTTAACTGAAGTCTTTCCAAATTGATGGCACTCCCTATGCAGAAACCAAAGGATTCTATCACTAGGGCGAGGATAGGGATGGGCATAACGAAGAGACCATTATCCTCTGTAAAATTTTCCAATGCTTCATTTTTTGAGCCCAAATATGCAATTATAATTAAGATCCCAAATAACAAAATCTGTTGATAATCTAGAAGAAAAAAGAGTACCTTTCCAGTTCGTCTTGGATCGTCATATGGTAGATTCTTCACCACTACCAATCTCCATAACCCAATTTGTTTGGCTTTTTTATTAACTTTAGCGGCTTTCTTTATGATGGTTTCTGTTTCTTCATCCACAAACATAAAAAAACACACATTTTTCTTTGACCTTTCGTTGATATTTCTTGGTTGATGCAGTACATCAAAATTAGCTGATAACATAGACATCATTAAAAATGGTTTTTGTTAAGCCAACAAACTATAAGAACAAGTCTTTGTTAAGCAAACAAAATCTGAGACAAAAAGTACAAAAATAGTTTGATAAATTAGTACCAAATATAGCAGATACAACAACTATTCCACGACATTCCTCCATCTGTAAAAGATCTGCAAAGTTAATGTCGAACCCAGTTCCCCTTCCAGGTCTTTTTCCTAGAACAAACCTGCAAGATCGTAATAAAAACTGATTAAAAACTTAAACTTTACACCAAAGATCCAAAGTTTACAATAAATATGGAGGTAAGAAAACATACCCGCAGGGAACAATCATCGAATTTTGTATATCGAATGAAATATTTCGAAGCATGAGAGAATGATAACCACCAAAGTCAGACCCTTTGAGTTTCTCTCCATTTGCCAATTCTTTCTTCTGTATAGGATTTTTAGCATAATAATACGACAAATTCTTCAAAACTGGTGATTCTGATGGCAAAGATGGCATATAGGATTCTACTTCGTCAACAGGGACATAGCAAACATCGCAACCTGAAAACATAAACACAACAATATTTCCTTAGACATAATATGTAAATTTTAGTTTGGTGCTTCCTCTTAGTAAATCTTACTTCGGGGCCCAGTTCTTTTTCTAGAATGTGATGGAGGAGGATGTCTCGTGAAACCCTCACAAGGGTGCTTTTTTGCAATCAAATCCGTAGGCCGAGCTGGCGATTCACTGGAATCCAACTCATCGTCGTATACAAGTTTATTCACCAATTTTTCTTCAATAGATGTGGTAAGATCACTCGACTGTGCATTATTCACTCTAACAAACCGATGCCCACCAACTGAAACAGGACTCAAAACTCATAAATCATCGAAAACCGAGGGAAAAAGGAGAAAAATTGTATGAATACCTGAAGAGAAGTGGACATGGATCATCCCGGAGTAGAGCATGAAGCCAAAGATGATGCAGAGATGGATGCAGAGCATTGTCCAACATAAATCCCAGCATGCGTTCTTCTTTGGTAATCTTTGATGCTGGGATCGAGATCGAAGAGGCAAAGGAGTGACTTTCTTCTTCCCTGAAGATAGAGAGACCATTGTTGTCAGGGTTTTAGTTTTACCATTGTCGTGTTGAAAAGAGAAACCTAGGGTTTTAAGGATAGGGGTTTAAATAGAATCAAATTTGATTTTATCTGTTATAAGTTAGTTTTTGTGATAGGGTTGGATCTTTGTTGGGGGCGGGAAAATAATTTGTGAATCGGGTAATGAAGTCATGTTGTTAGTTAACTGATTTGGGTTGGTGGGAACAGAAAATTTTAACTTCCCTCGCGTAAAATAACATAAATAAGGTTCTGCTGATTTTAGCCGATCCTATAATTTCATATTATAGAAACGAACTTCGGGATGCG
>BQKN01066961.1:233461-263583 GCA_022839385.1 Asparagus kiusianus | reverse complement strand
ATTGACTTAACACAAATATTTTATATCTTTTCTAAAGTCTATTAATCCATTTAAAAATATCTCAAAACTTGTTTGAAGAAATTCCATCAAAATCAAGTTTGAAACAAACACGTATTTTAACCGTTTTGCAAAATAGTAAGTTTTTACAAATACGAACTGATATTTAAAAAATTTCTTCTTTAACATGTTTTTTCATGTTTATAAATGTTTTTTAAAGTTTTACTAATTTTGGAGTTAATTTGTTATATTTAATTGAATTTACAAAATCAAGTTTTAATAAGTTCATATTCGTGTATGTTTTTACAAAACAAATGAGTTTTCACAAATAGAAAATAAAATTTGGGAAATTCTTTTTCTAACATGTTTTATTACATTTTTATAACCATTTCCCAAAATTTCATGATTTTTATAGTTGATTTACTATTTTTAATGAATTTTAGAAAGCCAGCTACGCAAAAATTCCAGAATCTGCAACATTGTTCCAACGGCTAGTTTATCAGTCTACTCATCCCTATTATAAGTCGACTTACAGTGTTTTTCTAGCCAACGGCTAGTTTTTGTGAGCTGTGATTTTGGAGCTATATATACCCCTCTTACCTTGGTTCTTTGGTAGAGTTTTTGAGGTATTTTTACAAGTGCTTTGGGCTGTTTGTTTCTGAGTTTTAAGTGAGAAAAAGTTTGGCTTGTTTGAGTGAAGAAAGTTTCACAAAGAGAAGAGGTTGACTTCGTATTTGAGGAGTTCAACCTCAAATCATAATCAACATCCTCTTTGTTCTTAGAGAAGTTTTTCTAAACTCCTCATCTAGCTTATTTGCATTTTGTTTATCTTATAAATTTGCTAGATTTATTTGAGTTTAGATTTCATATTTACTTATTGTTTCACACACAACCATTGAGCTTGAGTATTTTCACATATAGTATATTTGGGTTATGGGTGTGATTGAGTGAGCATAAACTTAGTTCTCACCTTGTTAGAGAACAAAATCTTTTATTTGAGCCAAATTGTGAGAATCACATTGTAATACACAAGTACACCAAGAGGAGTGTGTGATGAGAGACAGTGTTGATTTCAAGAGGAGTGACGTCGGTAGTAAAGCCTAGAGAGAGGTTATAAATCTGAGCACTTGAGGAAGAGGATACAGGCTAGGCCAACACTTAGAGGGTGTATTGTATAGTTACAAGTGTATGAATTGTAAACGTTTATCGGTGAGCGTAGAAAACCAATTGTGAGAGTTTTCAATGAGCTAGAAAACCGAGTGTGTAGTATCTTTGTTGAAAAATCATGGAGATCTTCTTAAGGTGAGGAGCAGAGACGTAGGTCAAGGGTTGACCGAACTCCGTGATCATATCGTTTTTTTTTTGTCATTGGTGTACATTTATATTTGTGCTCATTGTTTATATCGCCATTTGCATCTTATTTCGTCCTTGTTTATATTGCATATTCTTGCTCATAAATTCGTTGATATCACACTTGCAATAATAAAATGTTTGATAAGTTTTAAATCGGATTAGATTAGTATTTATCCTATTCACCCCCCTAGGTTAATTTCATTTGGTATCAGAGCTTGGTGCTCTTGATTTGAGGTTTAACCGCCTAGAGTCAAAAATCCAAGTTACTATATCTTGCTAATCTAGTTTTGAGATTTTTGTATATTGCTTGTATCATATATTATAGATATGCATGGTGTACCTAGCTTAGGTTATGCCATTAATATTACTCCTAGAATAAGTAATTTCTCCTATGCCCAATGATGTATTAGATTTAAACTTTTTGTTAGATCTAGACATTTTAATTTATGAGAAATTATTAACGGTGCTTATATTGTACCCATTACGAAGAAATCCAAGTGGAGTAAAAATAACAAAAGAATATTTACTATGAACAAGCTCTTGTTAGAATTCTTGCAAAATGCTTTTGACTCATCTTTATCTAACACGCTTGATTCTTTTGATAGTGCTTACACATTGTGGAAGTTTATAGAAGCACATCAAGGAAACTTGGAGGAGATCTAACGCGCTTTGGCGGTTTCTTCCTCAAGTTCAAATGGAGCATCTTTGTGTACACGGCCACTAGGTGATAGCCCTAGTGAGGTATGCGAGTCTGATAATGATGATAAATTAACTATTGATAAACTCGCCTGTGGATATTAAAAATTAATGCATGACTATAAGAAGTTGCAACATAATTTTAAAGATTTACAAAGCAAGCTTGTTGTTTTAAAATCTGATCATGAGTTATTAGCATCTAAGTTTGGTACAATTTCTAATGAGAATGTGATCCTCAAAGAGAATAATGAAAAATTAAAGTTGGATCATGATTCCTTAATTTCAAAAGTTGCTAGCTTAACTCATGAGGAAAACAATGCCATGTTAGAAGTAGAAACAATTAGGAATGAATTTAAATCTTTTGTAAATGGTTATGTTTGCTCTTCTTCTAATAACAATGCATTTGTGGAAGTAAATGAGTTGAATCATGTTAAGAATTGCATATCATCATTAGATTCAATATTAAAAATATGCATTCTCAATAATAATAAGCTTATGGACTTATGTGCAAAGTCTCATATAAATTCTTTTAAGAAACCTACACACTATGCACACATGTATAACAATATTTACAACTGTTCCATTTATGGCCGAAAAGACCAAATTGCTAAATTTTGTTATAATGCACAAAAATCCATCAAGCCTAATCATGTTTGTGCATCCCATCAAGCTTCATCACAACATACACATACACATGCACATAAAGTTCATCATAAGAATGCTAATGTGTATAAATGGGATCTTTGTGGTCACTTTAGCCATTTAGCAAAATTTTGTTTTGATTTACAAAAGGTTTCATATTTGCTAAATATTTCTAAAAGATATCGTGTGTTTGAATGTAATCTTTGTGGTAGAGTTGGTTATTTGGGGAAATATTGTTTTGATTTGCAGAAAGCTTCAATTTCACAAAATGTTCCAAGAAGACCACATTTGTTTAATAATGTTTCTCATTTGCAAAATGAATTTAAAAGATCATCTATGTTTGCAAATGATTCCCGTGCACAACCACAAGGTTAACATAAATAAATACACTCTTTTCATTGCACGTATTGCAATCGAAAGTATCATTTACACAATTATTGCTTTGACTGTGTTAGTGCACCAAATGCACCCTAAAGAGATCATAACCCTAGGGTTTTAGACTTTAATGATAGGGGTCATGTCCGTTGTTGATGCTCGATATCAAACAGCTAATTAACTAGAAGATGATGGTTGCGGGGTGATGAAGGATGATGGAGGGCATGTTACCTTCTTCGATTTTATGCCTAGTTCTTAAACGAGGGCTTGATGTTCGTACTTTATAGATAAAAAGAACTCGTGAGAGGACGGGGACCGGTTCTCCCGTGCTTCCTCCGATGGTCAAGTCAGTTGATGAACGTGAGCTTGAGTGATGTTTAGAACTATATGTTCTTATGCTTTGTGCATTAGAGATGATCATCTCTCAAATTGGGTCAAGAGGAAGATTTTTTATTATTTTTCTTCCTTCCTCTTCTCTCATAGTGAATAGCATCCATCTATATAGTGGATGTCCATCACAAATTGCTTATTTCGGCCGTGCAGAATGGCAGTGACCAAGTATAATCTGGAAGGTGAGTCATCCCTTGCTTTACAAATGTCGACTGGCAACTGGAGGGGAAGTCATTTCAACCTGGGAGATGGTGTCTCCGTGATATTTAGGAAGTGACTTGTGAGTTGTGGCAGAAGTCACGTGAGCATACTAAATCGTCCCTAGCTTTACAGATATTGACCGGCCACTGGAGGGGAAATCAGTTCATTATGGGAGAGAGTGTCTCCGTATTTTCTGGGAAGTGATTGAGCTGACAAGTCATAGAGACTTATCAGGCCAAAATTTGGATAAGGCTTGTCCGATGTGGACTGAGATGTCGGCATATGCTCTAGGGGAGAGGCTTGAGGTTGGGGCTGAGTTCTTAACTTAGTCGACAGCAGGGAATGTCCCTCCAGTTGTTTCTAAGAAATGCCTAGTGAGTGATCGAGTGCCCTAAATAGGGTCATCCTTGACAATAGGATCGATCGGCACTACCTTTCGCGTCGACTTAGGAGTGTCAGCATGTCCAACTGGTTGAAATATCATCTTATCTCAGCTAATAACCATCTCTCGAGTCGATATAAAGATGTCGACTCATCTAAGAGGTCACGATCTCTCGTACCGGCTAGCATCACCTCTTGTGTCGACACCAGAGTGTTGGCTTGATGAGTCGGTAGGGCCGAGACCTCTGTAATTGTGTCTTGGATTTATCCCTGATAAGGTACCAAGGTCTTACAATTTAGCCATGATGGTGGAGTTGTACTGGAGGATTTCTTTACCTTACCGCTAGTAGACCCGATATCATGTTTAGTGTGTGTGCATGTGCACGTTTTCAAGCTTCTCCAAAAACGTCCATTTAATTGTGGTTAAAATAATTATTAAATATGTCAATGATACAATTGATCTTGGTTTATTTTATCCAAAAAACACCTCTTTTAATCTTTATGGTTTTTGTGATGCCGACTTTGTCGGATGTAAGGTAGATCACAAGAGTACGAGTGGTACATGTCAATTTTTGGGTAACTCTCTTGTCTCTTGGGCTTCCAAGAAACAAAATTATGTTGCCTTGTCTACTATGGAAGCGGAATACATTGCCACTGGCTTATGTTGTGCCCAACTTTTATGGATAAAACAAAGTTTAGTTGACTACGATTTGCATTTTCAAAACACAAAATTTTTTTGTGATAATACTAGTGCCATTAATATTTCAAAAAATTCCGTTTTGCACTCTAGAACCAAGTATATTGATGTACGCCATCATTTTTTACGTGATCATGTAGAGAGGTAAGATGTATCCCTTGTTTATATTGATACTAAATTTCAATTAGCGAACATCTTTATCAAGCCTCTTAGTGAAGAAGATTTTTTTCATATAAGAAATGGTTTAGGTTTATGCATTATGTAAAAAGTTTTGCTTGTTTGTTTGGTTAGTTGAACATCATATGCATTCATTTTCACAACATGCCTAAACACATAAAATTACCAAGAGGAGTGTATGGGAGGACCGGATTCAATTCCAAGAGGAGTGGGTTGGTAGTAATGCCTAGGAGGGGTCGTAATTCCAAACACTTGAGGAAGGTGACAAGGGAAGGCCAACACTTGAGGTACATTTTGAGTATTTTTGCATGTTTCTTATTTCATATACTCCATTTTAATGGTGATAAAGGGGGAGAGAAATCTCCTCATTTGTGCACATGGTTAGGGGGAGCTCATAGATAGGGGAGAAACTATCTATAAGCTATATTTATTTCGCTCTAATATAATGGCTGGTTGTTATTATCAAAAAGGGGGAGATTGTTAGCCCTTATATTTTGATGATGATTTATAACCACCATTATCGGTACTAATTTCTTATTGAGTGATATTATAGATAATATAAATATCAAGCTTGTTAGTACCATATATGGAGGATTGGATGGAATATGAGCTATAACAACGATATCTAAAGGAGGCGGAGGCAAAGTGATGGAGCAATGTTTATCAAGAACACTATATGCAATGAGAAGCTCCATCAACTCAAAAGCAATATCAAGACTCAAGAAATGTATTTCTATATGAGAGATATTTGCTATTTTTATTTTCTCTCTAGTGCTAAAATGTAGGCAAGTAGTTGTAGATTTCATTTGAAGCTACTGGGATATCACACACACATTTTCATATTCATATTTTTGATGATTTTGTCAAAACATGTATTTTCACAAACATGAGGATCTATTTGCAAATTCCTTTTCAAAACACTTTGATTCTATGATTAAAAATATTTTACAAAGTTCTACAAATCTTAGAAATCTTTTGAGAGTATTTTACAAATTTTCCAAAGTGTCAAAATCTGTTTTTTACCATATATCAGTATGTATCAGTTTGCAGTCAACCGTCACGGTTGACCGCGCTAGGGTTTTAGTTCTAGAGCCAGCAGATATATAGTGCGGTCGACCGTGATGGTCGACCGACTCAATTACAGAGAGCTCTGGACTTCCTGCGGTCGACCACCACGGTCGACCGAACTGATTACAGAAACTTCTGAGTTACCCACGGTCGACTGTCACGGTCGATCGTAGACAAAGCAAAAACTTTTCACCTATTTTGAAAACCTATGTGGTCGACCGCGAAATTCTCACGGTCGACCGTCGATCGCCCAACGGCTCTTTTTTGTACAGAATCAAAAAATCTAATTCACTGGATTTTGGGATATTTGGTTAGGTTTTTGGCTGCTGTTTCCTTTGTTAGACCCTAGAGAGGGGGTGATTAGGGTCTTATGCTAATCTAATCCCGATTAAATGCCAATTAAAATTAAGTTGATCAATTTGTTCTTGCAAAAAAGATATAAGATGGATATGAGCAAGAATGATAAGAATAAGCACAAATAAAATATATGCTAAGCAAACACAAACACAAGATATGTTTACGTGGTTCGGTCCTCACGACCTACGTCCCCGCTCCTCACCTCGAGGAGATACTCCACTATCACAACCCGGTTTGGAAGTGGAACTTCTATACACTCGGTTTACAAGATCACCGAAAACTCTCACACTACAAACACTATGCAATCACACTTTACACACTAAGTGTAGGAACCTAGCCCGTGTCCTTCTCCTCAAGTGCTCGGATGTAACCTCTCCCTAGGTTCGTCAACCGACGCCACTCCTATTGGATTTGACCCCGTCTCTCGCCTCACAATTCTCTCGGTGTACAAGTGTATTACAAGTGATACTCACAAATAAAGATTAAATACAATGGTTTGTTCTCAACAATAAATGAGAACACAAATGAAGCTCACACTTACTAAATCACACCCCACAACCCACACTATACCGTATGAAGATATTAAGCTCAATATGTGTGTATGTGATAACAGTGAATAAAAATGATACAACTCAATAAATGTAACTTAAATAAATGAAAGTGAAATAGAAAGCTATATGTAAAGATGAGTTAGAGAAAACTTCTCTATAGACAAGAAGAACAGTGGATGATGAGATTAAAATTCTTCTTCTTATAGTAGGAAAACTTCTTTTGAAACAGACTGATGAAATCAGGTTAAACAGCTCTTTTAAACACACTTAAGATTTTGTTAAACACAAAACTTGGATATATGAAAGAGAGCAGCAATGGGGTATTTATACCCACTCAAAATATCAGCAAAAACCAATTAGAAAAGACCAAAATAGCCTCAGACAATCATTATAAAAAATAGCCGTTAAAAAGCAATGATGAGATCGGCGGTCGACCGTGGAAATCTCGCGGTCGACCGCGAGGCACAAAAAAATCTGAGAACAGGGTTTTAAAGCTGGCGATCGACCGTGGCGGTCGACCGCGAAAGTCTCTGGATGGTTCATGGTCGACCGTCACGGTCGACCGCGGGCATATAAAATCCAGACTATGAAAAATTTTGCTGGCGGTCGACCGTGGCGGTCGACCGTGGCGGTCGACCGCAAACTGATACATGTCTGAAACCTGTTTTTGGGCTGATTTTGAAAATAACTTAAAAATAGCAAATCAATTCCAAAAATAATAAAACTTTGGGAAAAGTTTCTAAATGATAAAATAAACATGTTAGAAAAGGAATTTTTAGAAAAATAATTTTTTTTTGCAAAAACACACTATTTTAGAAAAGTGTTCGTAAAACCTGTATTTTACGAATATGAAAATTTTGATATGACTTAAAAACATGTATATATATATATCATGCATATATTATATGTATATAATAAAGTATGAATGAGCTGTAAATATGAAATAAAAGATATTGTAACAATGTTTAATAAAAAATCATTTATATGATAGAAAACGTCAAAAATCGTGTTAAGTGTACATATATTGAGCTTGAATATGAACATACAATATATGTAAGTAAACTACTCTTATACCTAGGTAACTCCACACATATGAACTTGAATCTTTAACGCTTGATTGTCGTGTGTTGAAATACCTGTAAAGAGAAACATAAAAACAAAACTAGAGAATATATTAGCGATAGATTGTTTGACAAAGTATCATCAAAACAATAGGGTCAACAATCTCCCTCTTTTTGATGATGGCAAAAAATTTATTTATTGATATGAAATATATACTGATAAACCACATACAATATGAATTAAATATATAAACCACATCCAATTTGAATTAAACATATAGACCATATATATCATGAATCAAACATATAAACCACATTAGATTTTCTCCCCCTTTGACAACATCAAAAACGGAAAGAAAAAAATATAAATAGGAGCAACGCTCCCCCTACATTCAAGCACAAATAATAACCAAGTTATGGACAAAAGCTCCCCCTGTCAATTTGCATAAATGACATACAAATATCATATATAAGAGCTAAACAACCATATTCATCCATACACAGCCATAAACAATATATAGACCAAATAAATCACAAATCATCACTTAAACACCAAATACTACATAGTTTTCCACAAACATAATTTGTTCTACAATACTACAAACCATACACAAAATGTTTCACAAAGTCACATAGTCTTCTACACAAACATAGAGTCAGAATCTAAAAAATAAAAACATAAGTAGCGAGTTTTGTTTCACCAATACATAACCATGAGCATGAAAATCAACAATAAAAGTCAATCACCATCATCATCATCATCACAAGCATGGCTAGAGCCAGATCCTGAACCAGAGCCAGACGCAGATCCATCAGCAGATCCTTCCTCAGAATCAGAACTGGAAGATGGATCCGGAATCCCGAGAGACTGACGCTGATAAGATAGAAGAGTCCTAACATCCCTCTGAATAGTTGAGACCTGAGTCTCGAGACGAACTAAACGGGTACAAATATCAGAAGTGGAGAAGGTGGAAGCTCTAGACTGAGAAGATGATGGCTTAGCAGGATCAGATAAGGAGGCAGAAAATTGCATACGGGAGAGAGAGACTTTATCAAAGTATTCCTTGCCCGGATCAACTTTGGGTTCATTTGTGAGAGCAACACCAAAGTGTTGAAGAATGAGGGTGATGAAACTGCCAAAAGGAAGAAATTTATAATGCTTGCATGCCATGTTCTTAAGAAAAATATTTGCCCAATTCACTCTTATTTTAGCAAAAATCGCATAAACAGCATTAACCTTATCAGGAGCGAAATGATCAAAGCTACTGGTTTTAGGAATGAGATTATGAGCAACAATACGAGCTATGACTTTAGCGGTGGGATTGAGTGATTTGTTATTCATAGGATAGGTGCAACCGGGCTTAAACAGGATATCATTCACAGCTTGATCAGAGTGCACGATAGACATAAGCTCGACGTCGCTTGACGGGATCTTAAGGATTCCCGCAAGCTCGTCGGCATCAAAAGAAATCTGGATATTTTTAACAGATATGGAGATGGTTTGGACACCATCAGTAGTGGAAGTGACAGACAAATTTGCATAAAATAAATCTACCAGAAATGGATAATAAGGAACTTTATGTTCCACATCTAACTGTCTAGCCAACCCAACATCATGAAGAATCGTATGAATGTCATACATGGCTAATTGCTCAAATTTAATATATCTAGTGGGCAGAATTTTTAGTTTGCATAGCTCCCTATATTTCTTAACTAGGGGTTTAAACAGAAGATAATCCTCATAATGAGAAGCAATGGAAGATGAGGAACTAGATTCAGGCTTGGATCTCTTCTTAGGAGGCATAATTTCAGATAATAATAGCTAGGGTTTTATAGATGTAAATGAAGTAGAAATTGAATTAAAAACCCTAGATTAGGCAATGAAACCCTAAGAGAGAATGAAAACAAGAGATGAGATGAAAGAGAGTACCCAATCGAGATGAAAATATCCGCGGTCGAACGAAGAATTCCTACGGGCGACCGTGAAGAGGAAAACGATGAAATTTGGGGAAAATTTCGAATGAGGGAAGTTGAAGAGAACCGGATCTTAGAGAGGAAGGAGCGGCTCAGATCAGATCAGAACAGGTTCAACGGTGGTGGTGAAAACGGGTTTTAAAACATTTAACCAAATAAACCGAAACCCGATAACGAAAAGTGCAGAAAACCAAAAATTCTCTTGCGGTCGACCGTGGCGGTCGACCGTGGCGGTCGACCGTAACAATTTCCAGAAACTTTGACGATCGACCGTGGCGGTTGACCGTAAGAAAAATAAGGGCATAGGCAGTTTATAAAATCTGGATTTTAAGGAAAATTCAATTTGAAACTTATAGGAATTGTTTTATAAGATATGTGAACATATATAAAGTTTTTAGTTATTAAAACATGAAAAAATATTTTATTTTAACTTAATAAAAAATAAAATTCATCATTTAAACACAAAACCCAATTATTCAAAAAACAAAATGAACAAAACAAACAAAAACAAAAAAATTGATATAAAAATCATATTGATACCCAAATCATTTTGGTACCACTAAAATTTGGGACATGACCCCTATCATTTAAATCCAAGGCCCTAGGGTTATGAACCCGCTTGGGCGTATTTTGTGCACCGAAACGATCAAAGCAAAAATCATAAACATGACCCATACGATTGCAATTTGTGCAATGTAGGGGTTTGAATGGTTTGCGTTGACCGAAATGAAATGCACGTGGTTCATTTACAAAAATAGATTTTTCTTTGTAATTATTTTGCAAATGAGAATTTCTTTTCAAATCGAAACAAAACATGGCCAAATGACCAAAACGACCACAATAATCACATTTGTACACATGAGCATGTTTATGATTTACACTATGTGTGTGTACATGTGTATGTGATGAAGAAGCTTGATAGGATGCACAATCATGAATAGGCTTGTCAATTTTTGGTGCATTATGACAAAATTAAGCTAAATGGCCTTTAAGACCGCAAATAGAATATTTGTGAATTTTGTCATACATATGTGCATAGTGAATAGGTTTCTTAGAAGAATTAATATTGAACTTTGCACATAAGTCCATAAGTTTTTTATTATTAGCAATACAAGTGTTTAGTGTTGAATCTAAGGTAGATATTCGTTTTCTCATTTGATTCAACTCATCATTATGTGTACAAGCATTGCTACTAGAAGTAGGATAAACAGGATTTTTCATCATAGATTTCAACTTATCTACTTCTAATATGGCATCACGTTTTTCATGAAGCAAACTAGCATTTTTAATTTTCAAATTTTCATTGCATTCTTTAAGAATTATATTTTCATTTACAATGAAATTAAACTTAGTGGATAGTGTTTCATGAGTGGATTTCATATTTACATACTTACTCTTTATATCAATATAGCAATTGTGTAATTTTTCAAACTCAAGAGCAAGCTCATCAAAAGTAATGATATCATCGTTGTCAAGATCGTATACCTCACTAGGGTTATCACCTAGTGGTATTGTACATGGAGATGAGGCTTCTTTAGAACTCAAAGCGGGATTTTCCAACACTTGTTGAATAGCCTCCAAGTCCTCTTCATGTGCTTCAATAAATTTCCATAAGGCGTAAGCACTATCAAAATTAGCAAATTTGTTAGAAAACGAAGAGTAAAAAGCATTAATCAAATATTCTAACAAAAGCTTGTTCATATTAAACAATCTTTTATCATTTTCACACCATTTAGATTTTTCCAAAATGGGAACAACATAGGCATCCTCAATAATTTCTCATAAATCGAATTGTTTAGATTGAACAAAAAGTTTGAATCTAACACGCCATTGAGCATAGGGAAAAATATCCAAACGATGAGCAATATTAATAGCATAACCTAAACTAGATGAATCATACATATCCATAAAGATAATATGCAAGAAGCAAAATGCAATCAAAATTAGATTAGCACAAATACGATAAGTTGGATCTTTAACTCAAGGTGATTAGACCTTAAATCAAAGAGCACCAAGCTCTGATACTAATTGTTAGACCCTAGAGGGGGGTGATTAGGGTCTTATGCTAATCTAATCCCGATTAAATGCCAATTAAAATTAAGTTGATCAATTTGTTCTTGCAAGAAAGATATAAGATGGATATGAGAAAGAATGATAAGAATAAGCACAAATTAAATATACGCTAAGCAAACACAAACACAAGATATGTTTACGAGGTTCGGTCCTCACGACCTATGTCCCCGCTCCTCACCTCGAGGAGATACTCCACTATCATAACCCGGTTTGGAAGCTGGAACTTCTACACACTCGGTTTACAAGATCACCCAAAACTATCACACTACAAACATTATGCAATCACACTTTACACACTAAGTGTAGGAACCTAGCCCGTGTCCTCCTCCTCAAGTGCTCGGATGCAACCTCTCCCTAGGTTCGTCAACCGACACCACTCCTATTGGATTTGATCCCGTCTCTCGCCTCACACTTCTCTCGGTGTACAAGTGTATTACAAGTGATACTCACAAATAAAGATTAAATACAATGGTTTGTTTTCAACAATAAATGAGAACACAAATGAAGCTCACACTCACTAAATCACACCCCACAACCCACACTATACATTATGAAGATATTAAGCTCAATATGTGTGTGTGTGATAACAGTGAATGAAAATGATACAACTCAATAAATATAACTTAAATAAATGAAAGTGAAATAGAAAGCTATATGTAAAGATGAGTTAGAGAAAACTTTTTTATAAACAAGAAGAATAGTGGATGATGAGATTAAAATTCTTCTTCTTGTAGTAGGAAAACTTCTTTTGAAACAGACTGATGAAATCAGCTTAAACAGCTCTTTTAAACACACTTAAGATTTTGTTAAACACAAAACTTGGATATATGAAAGAGAGCAGCAATGGGGTATTTATACCCACTCAAAATATCAGCCAAAACTAATTAGAAAAGACCAAAATAACCTCAGACAATCGTTGTAAAAAATAGCCGTTAAAAAGCAATGATGAGATCGGCGGTTGACCGTGGAAATCTCGCGGTCGACCGCGAGGCACAAAAAAATCTGAGAACAGGGTTTTAAAGCTGGCCGTCGACCGAGACGGTCGACCGCGAAAGTCTCTAGATGGTTCACGGTCGACCGTCACGGTCGACCGTGGCGGTCGACCACAAACTGATACATGCCTGAAACCTATTTTTGGGCTGATTTTGAAAATACTTTAAAAATAGCAAATCAATTCCAAAAATAATAAAACTTTGGGAAAAGTTTCTAAATGATAAAATGAACATGTTAGAAAAGGAATTTTTAGAAAAATAATTTTCGTTTGCAAAAATACATTGTTTTTGAAAAGTGTTCGTTGTATTTTACGAATATGAAAATTTTGATATGACTTAAAAACATGTATATATATATCATGCATATATTATATGTATATAATAAAGTATGAATGAGCTGTAAATATGAAATAAAATATATTGCAACAATGTTTGATGAAAAATCATTTATATGATAGAAAACGTCAAAAATTGTGTTAAGTGTACATATATTGAGCTTGAATATGAACATACAATATATGTAAGTAAACTACTCTTATACCTAGGTAACTCCATACATATGAACTTGAATCTTTAACGCTTGATTGTCGTGTGTTGAAATACCTATAAAGAGAAACATAAAAACAAAACTAGAGAATATATTAGTGATAAATTGTTTGACAAATCATCATCAAAAGAATAGGGTCAACATCCTTTCCCTATATAAACCCTCGTATCCCAACCACCAGAATTATCCAAGCTCATTGCAAAATTCCTTGTGTTTAGTTTTTTGTTTTCAAAAGAGTTTAAAACTTTCATTCTCATTTCTTACTATTTCTAAGTTCACATCCCAAGCTTTAAGTGTAATCTTTCTCCTTGCCATAGGGTTACTGTAAAGAGAGATTTTACATCATTTACTACCGTTGTGAGGTTGATCTCGTGGAGATTAATTGTGTGGTTGTGAGATCTCGTGGAGATCGTTTTGTAGAAGAAGTTTCGGCTTCCAAACCGGGTTGTGTAGTGAATTTTCCTCGAGAGTGGGGAGCGGGGACGTAGGTCGGAGGACCGAACCTCGTGAACATATCGTGCGTCACGTAGATAACGATTTCTAAACTTCTCTCTTTTATTTTGGCTTTTCATTTTGTGGTGTATTGCATTGTCTTAATTTTATTGCACAATTATTGCTTTAAGACCCTAATCACCCCCTCTAGGGTCCAACACACGCCGCTCTAAAAATCTCCCCTTCCCAACTCTATCCGAAAGCAGTGGGAGTTCTGGTGTCTTTTATCATCATCTGCCACCGTGTTGGAGTCCTACCAAGCTTAAGATTGCTTGGGTATTTAATCAGCATAGGGTCAGCTAAGAAGGACCCGCATTACTCTTTCCACTATCGTGGTGAGTTCCAGCTTGTTTCCGATTCTTTGGAGTTAGATAAGGACTAGAGGAGACAATTTGTGTGCGTCTTTGGTGACGACAACGTCTATGCCTGCTCGGACTGGCCGATGGTGAATGAAGACGATTTGTGGCCAGTTACCCTTAGTGTCTCCGAGATGACGGATCTAGAAAAGATATGTTCTTATGTCGGGCCACAAGAGAGCGATGCTCTATTTGACGAAGTGTCTATCCAAACGTTAGATATGTCCATGATCTAATCCTCTGCTGGCTTCCAGGCAAGGATGAGCCATGTTCCTCTATTAGCGGAAAATCACAAGAGGAATACAGGAATCAAGGGAGCGAGCTACACTACTAGACCCCATAAGAACTTGAGGGGGGCTTTCAGTGTAGAGGAGGTGGATGTCTTGATGCCTCAAGCAGCTAACAATATTGCCTCTGAATTGAGGGGAAGGATAAGGGTTGAGAGGCGGTGCCCAGTTGGAACAGTTGTGAGGTCCCAACCAGTTGGGATGGATCCGCTAATTACTCAGCTTAACCGCTTGGAAATTATGGGGCAGATAGACCAGTCTTCTCCTGACAGGGAGATAACAGCCCTAGTGGTCGATGAGGATGCTGTCGGCCCCAGTACTATTCTTGAGGCGTCTCGTCGCCCTGGTAAAGAGCCAATTAGGATGGATGATGACGTCGAGGGGAGAGCTGGAACTCCGTTAGACCAGATTGAGAATGGTACTGACGAGAGGATTTTGGAGGATTTGTCAAGTGTTGACATACACCAAGCTCTTCAAGCCTATTTATCTCGGGAGACTTTGCTAGGACACGCTCTCTTCAATCGATTTGAGCATTCCCTGGAATGCCAAGCAGGGCTGGCTAAGGAGAAGTCGGCCAAGGAAGAGGCAGAGAAGAGGATCACTGTCTTGGAGGTTGAGTTAGCTCACAAAGAAGGTGCTTGGCTCCAAAGTCTGGATGAGAAGGAAGATGATAATCATATTTTATTACAATTTTATACCCTCATTATCTATTTTATATGAATAAATATAGCACTAATAATTGCTTTTATCTTTAATTGTAGGTTAATGAAGAATAAATCCTAAAAATCCCATCTCTCAACAAAGGCCCTTGAGTAAATGAAGAAATAAGAGAAATTCAAGAAGCCGAAGTAAAATATTTGAATTTTGAAGGCCAAAAGCCCAAATATCCCAAAACATCCAAGATGGTAGCTCTTCCTCTTGTTTCTCAAATGAAATATTTGAGCTTGGAAGCCCAAAGCCCATCAAACAAATTACACCAAATGAATTGGACTTGGCTTGGACCGAATTTGATAACATTCATTTGATGGCTCTTCATGGACCGAATTTGATGGCTGCAAAGAACGAATTGGAAACCCAAAGCCCATCAAGAAACTCTTCATGGACCGAATTAAATGGCTGTAGATTTGGACTTGCTTTAGATTTTTAAAATCAAATGACTTGGGCCGACTTTACTGCAGAAAATCAAATGAAGCTCCACGGACTTGGGCTGCAGAAAATTGATGAATGAGGACCGGACTTGTTTTCTTTGCTGCAGAGTTTGGTTTTGAAATCATCGTGTGCAGATAAATCAAATGGGCTTCTCCAAGAATGGACCGGACTGCTGCAATTGGAATTTGATTTTCTTTTGAAAATCAAATAAACCATATGGGGCTCCTATGTTGGGATAGAGAAGAACAAAAAGCAAATTCAAATATGAAGATTGCTTTGCTTGAGGCTCAAGACAAATCCAATGGCTTATATTTATTAAAGATTATTATAAATAGGAGTAGAGAGTGAGGGGTTAAAGGTGTGAAAAATTTTGTAACTCCTTTTGGAGAGGAGGGCTACTCTTAATTGAGAAGGCCTTCCAAAAATTATAACTTTAGTTGTAATTAATAATAATAATTTTTTCCTCTTTAAATTTGTTCTTTCTCCTCTTTGTTGAATGATGAGGATGGAGATGAAGAGTAAATTGAAGGTTTGCATTTCTTTTCTCTTTTATTTTTTTTAGTAATTTCTTTATTATTGCTTATTAGTTAGATATAAATTCATGCTTGTAGTGTAGATTTATTTTTTTATCTTTTTATTTCTTTTTGCACTTTAATTTGTAGAGTAGATTTATTTTCTTGCATTTAATTTTTGTAATATATTTTGTAGTTTAGATTTTAATTCTTTGTAGTTAGATTTATTTCTTGTTCATAGTTTAGATTTTTCTTTTCTTTTTATTTTGTAATTAGTTCTTTTTCTTGTTTTTATTTCTTAAGATGTGAATTTAATTCTTGTAGGAATCTTAGAATTATATGAAACTAGTCTTTTCCTTTATATTGTATGAATTATTCTCTTGCACTCAAAATGTTCATGTTTAGGATAATTAACTAGAGAACTAATCGGTAGAAGAAGAATTTGATAATCTATGCTTATCTTAAATGGTTTAATAGGTTATGCTTATGAATTCTAGGATTATTATCATGTTGTTGTTCTTATCATGAATAGTAATTTTAACTTAGATGATAATTTGATAGGTTACACTTTCCTTAAATGGTTTGATAATCTATGCTTAATAAATCTAAGTTGAAATATGATAAAAAAAAAGAATAGTTTGTATTTTATAATTGAAATTGGTTAGTGGATTATATTCTAGATTTCTTACCTCTTTTGAATCCTCCATCTTAACTTTCTTAAATTTTCTTTTCATTCTTGGTTTATTTCTTGATTTTATTCATTCTTCTTTCTTGACTTGTGATTTCATTTATTCTTTGATTCTTTCTTCTCGAAAATTCAATTTATTATCTCTTGCACATAAATCTAAACAACCACTCATCACAATCATACTTATTCTTTATTCCTCATTGTCACGCACAAAACATAAGAACCATTTCTAATAATCTCTTAAAATCACCTTCCTCGTGGGATCGATATTTTTTATACTATAACTTGATAAATTGTGCACTTGCAATTTTGGTACATAATTATGCCGCATCAGAAGAGCTCCTTAAGAGCTTTAGAATCCAGTTCTCAAGCGGATGGGGATCATCGAGGACCTTCAAAGGGAGATGGTTCATCTACAGACGGAGGTCGAGTTCGAGAAGCATCGTAGGATGATGGCTGAGGTAGAGGCTCGAACAAGTTGCCTGTCTCTCGAAAAGACAAGGAGGGACTTTGAAGAGTTGCAATCAAAGCTTCAGGCGTCCATAGCTCTTGTTGAAAAATTGGAGGGCCGACTTGCTCATCTAGATCGGAGCAGCATAAAAAAAGGTGGTCGACTACTGGTGTCATGGCCCTATAAGGAAGGCCGAAGTAGCCTTAGCATATAAAGCTGGGGTTGATTACTTTGCCTCCTTGGTGCCTCACAACTCTCATCCGACCCCAGATCGCTTCTATCCTTCCTGCATCTCTTGTTGTCTCAATTTGTTAAAAGATGCCGAGAAAATTAGAGGTGGGTTAGATTTATCAATGAATATTGATGAGGTCGAGCCTGCTGTTGGGGCCCCTGGGGAATCTTCTACAATTGCTGTCGCCAGGATTCCACCTAGTCCGACTTCCGAATCTGGTTGGAGCCTTGAAGACCTGCATGTTTCCCTTCTTCTTCTTTTTTTGTAGAGAGGTTTGTAACAAAGTTTACTCTTTTTGAATGAAAATTAACTTTTGTCTCCATTCTTGAGCTTGCTTTCATTGATTATATTCTTTTAGCTTTGTAGCTTTGTTTTTATCTGAGATGTTGGCTGAAGTAGGTTAGTTGTAATGTATCGACCCCTACTAGGGACTTAAGAGTTGAGTTCACCAGCATGAAAGAAGCTCGCCTGCGTGCTTGACTCGCCGGCATGAGTCAAGACCACACGATTGTTGAGCTTGCCTGCACATCTAGGAAATCCGCTAGACGATTAGAAACTCGCCTGCATACTTGATTTGCCTACACGAGTCAAGTCTACTCAAGAGTTAAGCCCGCCTGCATGGCCAGGTGATCAACAAACTCACCCAAACTTACCAGAGTACCCGGCGACTACACTTTCACGTACAATGATAGGCTTTCCTATTTCTCACGACATGAGGGAGGAGTACAATACTCCACTCCCATAAAGTAGTTGCCCACATTACTCAGTGGTGGTGTTCGCCTGCACGCTTGACCCACCTGCATGAGTCAAGTCAGTTCAAGCACTGAGCTCGCCTGTATGTCCAGACAATCATCCAGGCGATCAATGAACTCGCTAAAACTCGCCAAAGTACCTGGAGGATGCGCTATCACGTACAGGGATGGGCCTTCCCATTTTCCATGACGTAAGGGGAGGAGTACTGTGCTACGAGCCCATCAAGCGGTCGCTCACAGTACAAGTGAGAGGCATGACATCTCTTAACAGGACATGGTCACATCCCATGATTTAAGGGAGTGACCATGCCATCTCTCCCCTATTTAAGAGCCTCTCTTGCCTACGGGAAAGAGGTCACAGCTAATTGATTGACTCAGTCAATTAGTTGGTCCATCAACTCTCAACTCTTAAGCGAGTCGACGACCTGCTCTTGCATTGCTCTTGCACTGTAGCATCTTCTTCTAGCCTTCGGCCTCGATCGCCATCAAACTCGGAAACTCAAACTCAATCAACATGAACTTCTACTGCATACTGAAGCTCACCTACAACTTCGATGTTATTGTCCATGGGAAGCAAACTCGGCACAAGAATCGAGGGAGGCGTCCTATCGCTACCAAAGACCCCACGTTAAACAAGGAGGGCATTCCCTCCGTTTCTGTTATAATTTTGATCCGTTAGTTTGTAATAAGCTATTCTTATCAATACAAATGAAATCTCTATTTCAGGAAATCAAATTTTACCCCTACAGAAGATGGCAACCACAGTGGGAGAAACCGTTTCTTCAATCGAAATAGCAGTGGCGTAGTTCGACGAGGTTGCTACAGAAAATATCGTAGAGTCCCTCGCAATTAAGTTCGACCAAGCCAAGTATGAAGAGTACTTGTCTTCATCCTCCTCTAATGGCAATGCGTTTCGCAAACACCATAGAGCTGTGCGTATAGCCCGACCCCAAGCGGCCGAGGCCTCCATGCCTGAGGACTCTATCCGAGTCATGGCAGGGGGTCTTATCTCCCCCAAATCAACCAAGGCCAAGAGTACAGGGAAAAAGACTGCTAAATAGGTTGCTAAACGACCATCGCAGACCCCTATTCGGGAGGATACAGTTGTCCGCCTTGGCACGGACCACGCCGTTATAGTCCGCACGGACGATCCTCTCTCTAGGAGAGCCCTCCAGCGGTGACAACAGACCCTCACTCGGCAAGAGGCCTGAGCCTTCACCTCCTATGATGGCTTGAATTATTACTCAGGCCTGAAGGATGCTAAGCGGAAAGGCTACCCTCTCCATGCCGACAAGTCCACCAAATTGGGTGAACCCCCGCGTTTAGGCATACTTCACCCTGATCGCAATGTTTCACGTTTAGGTGGGCTCAGTACCTTTGGCGAGCCTGGCCACCCAGGCGAACCAACCAGATCGGGTGAGCCCACCAACTTAGGTGGACTTCGTATCTCAGGTCATATCCCTGATTCAAGTAAGATGCTCGAATCAGGCGAGTCTGCCTGAGCAGGCGAGCCAGTAAAGACAAGCAAATCCCATCAGGTACACCTGATGGAAAAACTTCACAGGCGGACGAGCCTTAACAACAAAGGCAAGAAAGCAGGTGAGACCTCCCAAACCTGCCTGCATGAACAAACAGTGAAAGTTCGTCAACAGACGGGAGCTCACCCGAACGTGATAACCCGCCTGTCAAGGCGAGCTTGCCTGGATTCAACACTTAGCCATTGCATCCAGAGCACTCAGAAGAGTTCATTCCAACCTCCCTCACACGATCACATGCATGGCCCCTCTGACTCCGGGGGTCGCCACCAGCGACCTGCGAAAGATCTCCGGGATCATCTAACTTGTAAGCACTATTCATGAGGCGAACCCTTAGTGCCACTACGAGAGGGTCATCCAAGCAGTACTTATCGACTGCCGGTGTGTGGGAATAGCGAGACCTTCGGTGTTCGAAATGCTTGCTCAACAGCCTCCCAAACCGAGATCTTCTCGTCGAAGGCATACCCGCCAAAGGAGGCACGCCGTTAATGATCTAGACCTCCCGTCTGCTACGGTCAACATGACGGGGAAGGGTAATTTCCCAGACCCGGACTCTTTCGTGGGACCCAATCACCCGCTCGTCCAGCTTGAATACGAAGGCATATTCTTACGCACCCGTACTCATACGGGGGCAGGCACCCCGCTAGATTATGCGCTTTTAGCATCCCCTTCTGGCAGCGAAGATGAGGCTTGCTCAGCAGCGGCGGCTACATCTCAAACCTCAAATTTAATTCAAGATGAACAAGCGAGGGTACACATGGTTGAGGCCGATGTCACAATCCGCTTCCCAAAATACCCAGTAATTGGAACGTGAACAAGCCCGCGACATATTAGATTAAGGAGAATAAATAAAATAACCATTTCTTCTCAACCAAATATGCTAAGCATTTGGAAATAAATACAATACAAAAGCACAAGTCTCGGATCACAAATAGCGAGAATATAATAAATAACACATAATAAATTAATACATATCACAAATGAATATCATCCAAAACATAATATACGGGTCAAACATGCCCTTATATATGACTAAACAAATGAATACTAAAGAAATATAAAATACATCATTCAACAATAAAAGGAAGAAAAATACAGCTAAGGTAAACTAAGGCCATCAACTAAAAGAGATAACTGAACTTCGACCTATTCTTCAATTCTATCTGCAAGGCACTCATGCTGAGAATCCTCTGGTTCCTGGCGATCTCCTAGTTGTACTTGTGCTTCCTCTATGTCTGACGTACACAAGAGTAAACAGGTGTACGTTAACGTGCATGGCACATGACAAGATCCCACAAAACAAATAGAGCGAATAAAAACCTAAGCGGAAAATGATACGATAACATAAATGACAAAGAAATATGCAACGAGAAATCCAACAAAATCAATCAAGTAACAAGTCAATCATACAGCTAGCGATCAGAAATCATCCAAGTAATAAGGTCATACAACTAGATGGAATTAATACTTAAAAATTTACAACAAGAGACGTAGTACGTCGAGCGAAATAATCCAAACAATGAAACCCTTATGTATATACCATATGTTTTAAATTGTAGATAATTAAATATTAACCCTGATTTATGTATGAAAAGGAAATACAACTGGCCTACATCTCATAGGAATTCATACTTAGCCAAGAAACAAGGTCATGTAACTAGCTATCCTAAAACTCACTGGTCCACATCTCACATAAAGTCAACATTCATATCACCAAATAACTGACTGTTCACAAATCCTCTACGCACATCCAATATCGCTACACGAATCGGTTAGAGGATTACATACAATCCAATCTCGGCCTGGTTCGAACTCAGGCAAAGCTCAGGTGACAAAACAGGTCACGGACTAAAGTGACTACACGAATTCACTTTAACCTAACAACCAACCCAATGACTACACGAATTCACTAGCGCAAGCTGGAAGATACATCAATAGTCACATCCAAGCATATGAACATTAACTTCCCCATCCTAACTCTTCTCGTTTTTCTAAATAAACAGTCGTATTCCCCTCTAAACTCTGGTTCACCACCTAAACTCAGTCAACGCACCCACACATGTCACTAAGTCTGTTCATGACGCACGAGGCTACTAAGTCATAAACTACTAAGGTTCTCAAACACAGCAAGGAGATAATAATACCATTAATTTCATGCAACCACATCATGACATGTCGAATACGATAAAATATTCACAAAACATGAATCTAATCATGAACAGAAACTATGTAATTCAGAAAATAATTCATTTTCCAAAATAACTTCTTTTAAAATTATTTCTCATTATAATAATCCAAAATATTCTCTTTTCTAGAATAAATTCTTTAAAATTATTTCTCATCAATTATTATTCTAAAATAATTCATTTTCTCAAAAAATAAATTCTTTTAAAATTATTTCTCATTATTAATCTAAAATAATTCTTTTTCTCAAAATAAAATCTTTTTAAAATGATTCCGTTATCAAAATAAATTCTTTCACTTTATTATCATTATTTCGAAAATACTATTTATCACACAACTATGATTTAAATCAATATTATTCACCAAATAACCCACCCAGATAAATACATTATTAATAATCTATGCAATAATTCATAATATATATAAATATTCAAACTACAAAACAGGAAGAGCGGGATCTTGTCTCGGGTTGTGTCGAACTGATCGACGCTGTCAGTACGACGCGTCGGCGCTGAAAGGGCGACGGATTTGGCTAAGCAGGTCGGCATTAACGACGGGGCAGCGGCACGGCGGGTTGTTGGAGGTAGCGGGTTCGTCGAAGGGCCGGTGGTAGAGAGGGAGCTTGCGACGGTGGTGGTTGCAAGGGGAGCGAATCTGGTGGTCAGAGGAGGTAGAGAGAGGGAGCGGATCTGGTGGAGGGGCATAGGGCGGCTGGACGCTATCGGGTTGGGGCTACAGGCTATCGAGAAGAACGGCGAGTGGCGGAGGCGGCGGCTCAAGGCAGCGGTGGCGAGAGAAAAGCGGCGTGGTTAGGGTTTAGGGCTGAGAGGGATCAGGGGCGGTGAGCGGGGATTGGGGCAGTCGGAGATAGGAGAGGGAGGGCGTTGGTAGTTGGAGGCGGTCGGCTGAGGGCAGACGACGATGGTGCGGGGTCTGATGGAGTTGGCAGCGACGATTTTCTCTTTGGGAGGGAGGAGAGAGATGAAGTGAATGGGAGAGAGAAAATAATAGAGGAGAGAGAGAGATTTGCGGCTGTGAAAAAATGAGAGAGAGAGAGAGGGGTAATAATTGTGTGTGTGTGTGTGTGTGTGTGTGTGTGTATATATATATATATATATATATATATATATAAATAAAAATTAGGGTTTGGTATTTAAACAAAAATAATTAAAATAAATAATTACAGGTATTTAAAAATCAAAATAATTATCTACAAATAAAAACATACATGTTGTGCTAATACAAAAGTTGATACGAAATAGTCGAAATATACACATATTATACAATTAAACGAGAATGATTAATAATAATATTATATTTACTTATATTTAAAATTAAATAATTATGGGATAATTATATACACAGTAAAACATGCTAGTTGTGCTAATACAATTGATAATATACAACAGTTGAAATAATACAAGAAATTACATAATTAAACAAGAATAATTAATAAAAAAATATATTTACTTATATTTAAAATCAAATAATTATGGGATAATTATCCACAGTAAAACGTACCAGTTATACTAATACGACAGTTGATACGCAATAACTAAAATCATACAATAATTTATATAAATAATACGTAATTAATAATTCAACATAATACACGAAATAATACGTAATAGTAATAATAATACAACGTATTATTTCAAATGGTACGTAATAGTACCGATAACACAACAGGTTAATTCCAGAAATTTTTACCATAAAAAATAAATTTATAAATATTAAAATCATTTAAATAAATATAAAATTTAGACTTTTAAATCCTAGAAAATCGAGAAAAATACAAACTCTTTTAAAAATAATAATTTAATATTTTAAAATACCAGAAAATTATTTTAAATAGTATCAAAAATTCATGGTCCTTACAGTCGCGGATGATCAAGCGATCACTAAGAAGTTTGAAGAAGACCAGGCCGCCATCGAGTCCATAAAAAAATGTTGGAGCAGCTTCTGAACAAGAAGAAAGAGAAGAAAAGAGCCATGCACACTCCGCAGAAGTTGGCTGGACACAGAGAGTGGGAACCTACTCCTAATCAGACGACTGAATAAGAAGATAACATTGATCCACATTCGGATCATTCTTCCAAGTCATCGGCAAGAACGTCGTGCACAGGGGGTACCGCCCGAGATAAGAGGCTCGACGAGTTCCAAAGCCAACTCATTGCCTTAAAGCTCTAACAGAATATGAACAAGCTAGGGGTGGTCAAGCCATACCCCATCGAGTGGGATACAGTCCCTTACCCAGCAAAGTTCAAGCCTATCAGCTTGGTACAGTTTGATGGCAAGGGCTCCCCCTCATAGCATATCTACTACTTCATGTCTCAAATCGGATTCCTCATGAGAAACGATGCTATCCTCACCTAGCTGTTCATCAGCACCCTCAAAGGGGTAGCTTTAGGATGGTTCTGCAAGTTAGAACCTGGTTCGATCACATCGTGGGCCGATGCAGAAAGACTCTTCCTGGCCCGCTTCTTTAATGATGACACAGAAGTGTCGATGGCCACCCTCCTTGCTGAAAAGCAAAAGAATTCGGAATCGGTCAACAATTTCGTAAAGAGGTTCAGGAATTGATCAGTTCATTGTCAAGACCAAGTCTCCGAGGCCACACTGATCGAGATGTGCCACAATAATCTTTCGATCCACATTCTGTCCAAGGTTGGCGCGGTAGGAACCCGAACCTTAAAAGAACTTATTCACCAAGGTGAGCAGGTTGAGAATATGATCAAAAGGCTGGAGGCCGAAGAGCCTCACCCTAAAAAGGGAGCTGCGGAAACAAACCAGCCCAAAGGCCAAAAGCTAGGCTGTTTGAACAGTGGCCTCCGAGGTAATATGACTTTAGAGAAGACCAGGTCGTAGCTACGTTCGACACCCTTCTCAAGAGCAACAGAATCAAGCTGCCAGAGGTCACTAAGCATGAGGAAGCAAACAAGACTGATGACCCAGATTACTGTGCATACCACAGGTTCCTTGGCCATCATAGCTCCAAGTGCTATATCCTCAAGGATAAGCTCCAGGCCCTTTATGATGCCGGGGTTCTAAAAAAGGAGAAGGCGCAAAAGAAGGTGACTACAAACATGTTCACTTGAGCTTCGGGATAGACCTCCCAGAAGTTCACGTGCCAGCAGGGGTGGCTCATATCCCCAAGATGGTACTAAAGATCACTAATGTTGATCCTCACAATCAGCGAGAGAAAGACCTAGTATCACAGATCTTGCCATCATGGCAAGTAATGTGGGTCCACTCGGACCTCCTTAGTGATGATCAGTGGACTTCAAAGCCTTCAAGGAAGACCAAGGTAAACCCTACAATGTCATCTCAGCTATCCCAGATGGAGACAAAGCAGGGATAACCGCCATCACCGACTTTGATGAAGAGGCTGTCGTGTTGGCTACTAGAGCGGGCAAGGAGTTCGCCAAGAACTACCCTTCAAGGGTAGAGGATCCGGCAGGACCCTCCACGGGGTCACATGTAATAGCCCATCCAAATCTTGAAGGGGCAAGCTCGAGTAGTCAACCCTTCCGATTCAACTGCTCGCACAGTTGAAGAACATCCTAGCCAGAATCACTATGTATGAACTCCTGCGGTTGTCCATACCTACCCGGGAAGCTCTAAAAGAGGCGTTAGCCAACTCAGAAGCTTTCGCCACGCACTTCTCACCCACGATCGAGGAAGACATGGGAAGGAAGTGTTTAAATGTGATTAGGCTGTCGAACGGCAGATCCCTTGCATCACTTTCACCCTCGATGACATGCTGATCAAGAGTACGTCTCACGACCGACCCTTATATTTCACGGGGTATATCGACTCTTCCAAAGTGGATAGGATCCAAGTCGACCCTGGGTCCACATTGAGCATAGTCCCTCTGAAGCTCATCAAGCACCTGGGGGTACCCCAGAGACATCTATCTGCAACAACTACTACCATCTTTGGCTTTAACACTACTAGGACCCGACCGCTTGGCAAGATTCACCTTAAGTGCCGCTTGGGCAGCATGAAGATGGAGGTAACTTTCTATGTCATTAACGCGGAGCCTTCCTATAACATGCTATTGGGATGGACATGGATTCATAACAACCGCATAGTTCCATCCATGTTACATCAATGCCTAAAGTACGTAGACGACTATGACCGAGTGAAAACGGTGGTTGCCGACAAATAACCCTTCAAGGGAGTCGATAATTACTTCACAGATTCCCTGTTCTACCAGGACCTCAATTCGGATGACCCACCACTGACTGAAGAATCCGAAAGCGGTAATGAAGCGGATAGTGAACCTGAATACGGTGACAGCCTTATCCTAAACAATTTCGAATCAATTGTAATCGGCTATGAAAGCCATGATGTAACCAATGCTGATCAGGTGGACGGGATTATCCTGAATGAGAAGTTTGACTTTGCTTACTTATCATCTTATCCGAAATCTGATGATGACAGGCGTGTTGATTCAATTTTAGGGTTGTACAATGACTCTTCCTTACACTTGCCTATGTGCTCATCGCATGTTACAAAAGGACAAACGATCAAGTCCTTGCAGGCTGTGTTCGTCATGCCCACCCAGGATAATTATCAGAAGGATATTATCTATGGAAGAATTGATCACCCCTTGCGCACATTATGGGACGAATCCAAAGAAGAGGAGCCCACGCCTCAGTTTTTGCAATACAGTCAAATAGCGAAGCACATGATGAGGGACATGGGCTATGACTTCACTCGTCAAAAAGGCTTGAACTATGGCAAAGGAAGGAAGACAATCATCCGACCCACCTACGTGCCTAAAGGAAGGCCCTAAAACTACTTCAGCAAGACTCGAAGGGGCTTGGGCTATACTTCCTCCTCATTAGAGTTGTGTTGCAACTTCGGCGAGGACTCCGATGACGCCCATTTGGATGATCAATCATCAACATTATCGGCATGGGACTCAGATGTCGGTGTAGGAGACTTGTTCGAAGATCTCACAGTCAACATGACTATGACTGGTCCTGCTGAAATAGAAGAAGATGAATAGGTCCCGCTTGATGATGAAGTATGGGACCACCACGTCAATGCTCAATGTAACAGTCGCTTCGAATAGCACGAACCACCCACTGAGGATGAAATCCTCCAGGTAAACATGGACAATGAGGCTAACCTCAAGCCCATATTTATTAGCGATATCTTACCTCCTTAGGAAAAGGAAGACCTCATAGCCCTCATATGGAAATATATTGATGTCTTTACATGGAATTATGAGGACATGCCCGACCTTAATCCTCAAATCACCATACATCGCCTCAACATCAGCTCGGACGCTAAACCCGTCAAACAGCAACAGAGATGGTTTCTTCCACAAATCATGGAAGCAATCAAAACCGAAGTAAAGAAGCTGGTTAAATCCGGCTTCATCAGAGAGGAACAACACCCTGACTAGGTAGCCAACATTGTTCCAGCCCTAAAGAAGAATAGAAAGATCCGTATCTGCATCGACTGTAGAGACCTCAATGCCACCTGTCCGAAAGACGAGTTCCCTCTACCCATCATGGACGTCATCATCGATAACATGTGCGGGTTTGAAAAAATGTCCTTTATGGATGAATTCTTAGGGTATAATCAAATCAAGATGCACCCTAATGACGAGAAACACACCTCATTTAGAACTCCTATGGGGGTATACTGTTACACGGTTATGCCTTTTGGACTCAAAATGATACGGATGTATCTTCTCTTCGGGAGCTTAGCGATCCTCATGGGAGCTTAAGGATAGATGATTCTCATGATAGCATGAGAATAGAGGTGTGAAACAGTACAGTGGAACATAGGTGGAAGCGTAGAATGAGACGACGATCAGCAGATTCGAAGAATCTAGTTTTCAGTTCGTGAGTCGACTCATACATGTACATGAGACGACTCATGCCTGTCATGATTCGACTCACGAAACCCAGCCATTTTGTCAAAAGTTTCTGCTCGGTCGACTCATCAGTTTTATGAGTCGACCCATATATCATGAGATGACTCATCTCAGTCATGAGTCGACTCTTCGACGGTTTCCTGGTTTGGTTGGGTTTCTGTTCACACGAATTCCTATTGGTTTTGGGCTTGGTTATTTACCAGATTACCATCCACATTTGTACACCTATATAAAGGGTTGTTTAGGGTTTCTAAACATCATCTTAGAGATCTTAAATCAGAGGTAATTAAGAGAGATTCTAATCATTATATTAGGGTTTAGAGAGGATTGAGAGGTTGTTCTCGATTCTAGTGAGATTGTGAGGGAGAGATTTATAATAATTGATTCTTCATAATCTAAAGAAGGTATTTTCCTTCACCATACTGAATTGTTCTTGTATTTTAGTTATCTTCTTCTCAACCCACCTTTTGGTAATTCCGCGACCAAAGGGTGCTCGCACGGCAACTCGTATCAAGTTGGTATCAAAGTAATCAAATCCTGTGAAGGGGGCATCCTGTGTATGGTGCTTACTCGATCACAGTACAAGAAGCTTAGCGAGATCCTTATTTCCTTGAAAGAAGTCTAGAAGATAAGGAAGGAGAAGATGGCTGAAGGAGACAATTCAGCGAGGATTGATGCATTGGAGAAGCAGATTGAGACTATAGGTTCGACTCTCACACAACTCGTCAGTCTTATCTATGGAGGTGGCAAACAAGGTAAATCTTTTTCGAAGAAAATTGTTGAGTCCGATGTGGAGAGAGTAGATTCAGATTCCAACGAGAAGCAGGAGACCGTTAAGGCTGCATTGCATCAAGGGGGTAAGAATTCTTATTAGAATCTGAAGATTGACTTCAAGGTGGAGATTCCTGTTTATGATGGGAGTGTTGACGTCGAGAGGCTTGATGATTGGATCGAGCGGATGGAGACGTATTTTACTCTTTATGGTTATTCGTCAAAAGAGAAGATTGTGTTCGTGACTTTGAAGCTTTCAGGGCACGCGTTGATGTGGTGGAAACCCTATTGTAAGCAGGAGAAGAAGGCGGTGTCGGGGGACAAGTTTAAGGAGTTACTGAGGAAGCAGTTCTACCCGGTGGGATTCCTTGAAGAGCGTTTGTACAAGTGGTACGGCTTGCGCTAAAGAGTCAATCAAACCGTTCAAGAATACACCACGGAGTTCTAACAATAGGCGATGGTCCTCAACATTGCGATAGAAGAATATTCCATTTTTATGAAGTATATGGCGGGATTGAGCGATTACATCCGAAAGGAGATGAAGCTATTCACGGTGGAATCAATTACAGAGGCGAGCGTGAAGGCTATTGCCCTCGAGGGAAAGCAAAAGAAGGGCAACGAGGCTAAGGGAGACTCCAAACAGACGGGAGGCGAGTCTAGTGGTTCTCAATCTAAGGAGGAGAAGAAGAAGGATGATCCAGGAAAAGCAGGACTGATTTGTAGTCACTGCGAGAAGACAAGGCACACAGCTGATCGATGCTGGGAGAAGTATCCTCATCTCTGTTCGCGGGAAAATTCGTTGCTTTCTTCATTGATATCATTGCCATCTCAGTTAACAACTTTATGCGTTACAAAGATCCGGTCTTTTTATAAGAGCCGGTTACAATGAAAAATCAAAATGAAATGAAAAAGATTACAACTTTATTTCCTTATTTGTCGAACGAATCGCGAGCTCTTGTTATGCGGTCACTCGCTTTGTGTAGGTTCTTTGCCTGCGCCGGGGTTATTTGCCGTGGACCACCGCGTGATCTCGATCCGGTCGGATCTACACGATATGGCGGGTATTATCTCACGAAGGAAATAATAGCCGGATGGGGTACTAATTCACCAAGGAAATAGTAGCCCAAGCGTCGAAATCGACCAAGCGAATTCGAGGCTCTTCTCGGGATCTAAGAACCAAGCTTAGATCCGGAGGAAAGTCATGTAGATCTCAGATCCGGTCCCTCTCGAACTCTTGTCTTGTTTGGCGTGGATGATCGCCGAGCACCGGATCTCAAAGTCCAAG
>BQKN01066961.1:202318-228266 GCA_022839385.1 Asparagus kiusianus | reverse complement strand
CGGTGATTCCCCGAAACGTTGGTTTGATTCCGCGTGCGAGTGGATGCGTTCCAATGCTTGGGTACGATTTGTTGGCTTCGTCGCCTCGTTAACCTGCTCCGTTGCGTATGGCTTGGCTTCGGCGTTGGCGGGATAACGGTCGTGCTTGGATACGTCGCTCGATGGCCCGTTTGTCGAATTAACGTCGTCGAGCTGTATTGTAGGACCTATAGGCAATTTTATACGCCTACAATCTCAAGCCAAGAGGGTTGAAGAAGAAGGAGGAGAAAAAGGCATACATGATAGCTCAAGGTCTGAAAGAAGTCCCGGGGATGACAGAGCCCAATAGTAGTCTTAACCTTATGGCGGGGAAGCAGACCACGAAAGAGGACGACAACCCGAAAGAACAACTCTTTGTTCTTAAGTTGCAAGTGAAGACCAGTTTGGTTGATGCCATTGTTTATTTGGGTAGCGAGAAGAATTTGATATCCGAGGCATTGGTTAAGAAGCTTGGTCTGAAGATGGTCAAGCATCTGAAGCCCTATCCATTGGGGTGGATTCAGAAGGAGGAGAAACTAAGTGTAGCTGATCAATGCACTATCAGATTTGCGCTCCACGAGTCGTATATTGACGAGATCACGTGCGACGTCGTTCCATTGGATGTTTGTCAGATTATACTGCACAATTCGTACTTATGGGATAGATATGCGATCTACGAGAGGCGGGCTCAGAAGTACACCTTCACTAGGGATGGTGAAAAGTTCATATTTTGTTCAGCATCTCTTCCGAGGGAGACAAGCTTAGGGACGGTGACGCAAGCGAAAAGACTAGTGAATGCAAGCAAGAAATTTGTCTTGCTGTGCATTAGACTTTCAGAAAAGCCAACAACAAAGGATTGCAACTTAGAGTGAACGGTGACTATGACGAGACGCGGGACGAATGAGTTGTTTCTGATCGGACATTGAGACCAGGTTCCTAGCATGGCCAGATGGTGCAGAAAAGATGGAGGAGCTCGAGAGTTTCCTCAACAAAAGTTCTAACTTGAACGGGACTTCAAGTTCCTAAAGAGGGGACCCATGATACGGGTGTATCTTCTCTTTGGGAGCTTAGTGATCCTCATGGGAGCTTGAGGATAGATGATTCTTATGATAGCATGAGAATAGAGGTGTGAAATAGTATAGTGGAATGCAGGTGGAAGCGTGGAACGAGACGACGAGCAGCAGATTCGAAGAATCTAGTTTTTAGCTCATGAGTCGACCCATACATGAACATGAGTCGACTCATCAGGTTGAGTTGACTCATGCCTGTCATAAGTCGACTTACGAAACCCAGCCGTTTTGTCAAAAGTTTCTGCTCGGTCAACTCGTCAGTTTTATGAGTCGACCCATATGTCATGAGTCGACTCATCTCAGTCATGAGTCGACTCATCGATGGTTTCTTGGTTTGGTTGGGTTTCTGTTCACACGAATTCCTGTTGGTTTTGGGCTTGGTTATTTACTAGATTACCGTTCACGTTTGTACACCTATATAAAGCGTTGTTTAGGGTTTCTAAACATCATCTTAGAGATCTTAAATTGGAGGTAATTAAGAGAGATTCTAATCATTGTATTAGTGTTTAGAGAGGATTGAGAGGTTGTTCTCGATTCTAGTGAGATTATGAGGGAGAGATTTGTAATAATTGATTCTTCATAATCTAGAGAAGGTATTTTCCTTCGTCGTACTGAATTGTTCTTGTGTTTTAAATGTCTTCTTCTCAACCCACCTTTTGGTAATTCCATGACCAAAGGGTGTTCGCATGGTAACTCGTATCACAAAAATGCCGGTGTGACCTATCAACGTGCCATGAGCACGATTTTTCGGGACCATCTGCGGAAGACGGTCGAGTGCCACGTGGATGATTTGGTCGTAAAGAGATGTGACAAAGATGACCACCTCCAGGACCTGAGAACGATGTTCGAACTCATGTGATATCATCAACTGAAGATGAATATTACGAAATCGTTTTTAGGAATGTCTAGCGGTAAATTCCTCGGATTCGTCGTCACGACAAAGAGAATTGGTATCGACCCCGATAAAGTACGATCCATCTAGGAGCTTCAGCCTCTCGGAACCTCAAGGAAGTGAGAGGACTCCAAGGACGATTGGCTTATATCCGACGGTTCATCTTAAATCTTTCGGGCAAGTACTAACCCTTCTCCAAGTTGATAAAGAAAGGCGTCTCCTTTGTATGGGACGAGCCCTGTCAACAAGAGTTCGATGAAATCAAAGCTTATCTCTTGAACCCACCTGTTTAGGCAGCTCCGGTCTCTAGGAAGCCATTCCTCATCTATATATGATCCATGGAGCACTCTCTTGGCGCTCTTCTGGCGTAAAATGACGATGCTGACCATGAGCAAGGTATCTATTACATAAGTAGAACTCTGCAGGGAGCTGAACAGTACCCTATGGTCGAAAAGGAATGCTTAGCCCTCGTGTTCACCATCCAAAAGATGCGACACTACCTAGTTGGCAAAACCATCCATGTCATTTCTCGGATGAACCCCATCCGAGTTTTCATGACACAACCCGGGGTCTTAAATTGGGGCCTAGCCAGATGGGCGCTCTTGTTGTCTCAATACGACATCCACTTCATACTACAGAAGTCAGTCAAAGGACAAGCCATCTGTGATCTCATGGCCAGCCATCTGCTAGGGATAACAACAGACTTATTCGAAGACTTACCGGATGAGGCTCCCAAAGTCAACACAACCTCCCCCGCAGAGGTTTGGCAGTTGTTCTTTGACGACGCATCTCGTGTTGACACGAGTGAGTCTATCGTTGCAGGAGTGGGGGTAGCCTTGATCTCCCCCACACAACCATGTGTTACCCCGGGTATTTTCTTTAATGGAGTCATGTACCAACAACGTGGCTGAGTACAATGCACTGCTCATTGGACTTGAACTGGCTAAAGAATTAGATATAGAGCATCTCGAAGCTTATGGTGACTCTCAGCTCATCGTCAGACAGATGACGGGGGAATACGAGGTTAGAAATGACGATCTAATCCCGCTTCACCAAGCAGCTATCAAACTAGCTAAATCATTCGAAAGCTTTCATATTAAGCATGTGATTCGTTCCAAGAATACGCACGCAAATGCCCTGGCATCCTTAGCAGCTAACCTGGCCTAGCCACTAGCGATGACTTAACACGTTACTATCGCGAGCCAACGACTCTTTCCACCAGAAGATGTTCTGAAAGTAAACACTACTCACTAGGTTTCAGATCAACTTGACCCAAAGGATTGGCGTCTCCTGATTATTGACTATGTTTTATATGGTATACTACCCGAAGATGCTAAGGAGCGGGAGTCTATCTGTCGGCGTGCCGCAAGGTTCTATTACGACTCAACCATAAAAGCATTGTATCGTAGGTCGTATGATGGCATGTTGCTTCAATGTCTTTAAAAGACAGAAGCACAGGAAGCTCGACTTCAAGCTCATGACGGTACTTGTGTTGTCCACAAACCCAGACCTAAACTCTGGGATCGCCTACGAAAAATAGGCTACTATTGGCCTAGGATAGTCAGCGATGCAGTCGCTTATGCCAAACACTTCCACGCATGCCAAATCTACACTAATTACATGCACCGACCACTCGAAGACCTGCATCCGACAATGACTTCATGGCCATTCAAAGCATGGGGGATAGATATCGTCGAGCCGATATCTCCGCCATCAGCAAGAGGTCATCGCTTCATCCTTATGATTACCGACTACTTCTCCAAATTAGCCAAAGTCGTTCCCTTAAGAGAAATCAAGACCAATGATGTGATCAGATTCATCAAACATCACGTCATATACCTATACGGTGTTTCCAGACGTATCATCCATGATAACGACACACAATTTGTCAGTCATGCGTTAACCCGGTTCTGTGACGGGTTCAGGATACAGAATCTATCCTCCACGGCTTATAATTCCTCAGCTAATGGTTTAGCCGAGGCCTTCAACAAAACGATCGTTAAGATCCTGACGAAGCTGACCTTTAATAGCAAGCACGATTAGAACGAGAAGCTTGGTGAGAGCTTATGGGCATATCGTACGATGGTCCGTACACCGATCGGAACCATGCCTTACTCATTGGTATACGGCTGTGAAGCCGTGCTACCCTATCCCTCCGTGTCGCCCTCACGATGGGAATGATGACTGAGGATAGTCATCGATGGTGTCTCGCAGAACTCGAAGCGCTAGATGAGAAATGGCTTGAAGCTCAGCAACACATTGAGTTCTACCAAGCCCGAATAGCTAAGTCTTTCGACAAGAAAGTTAAGCGCTGATCCTTCAAGGAAGGAGAGTTGGTCCTCGCTGTCCGACGACCGATGATTCTCAACTCCAAGAAGAAGGGCAAGTTCCAACCCAAATGGGAAGGGTCATTCATGATAGAGACAATCTACACGAATGAAGCTTATCACCTCGTTATACCAAACAGTGATAAGATCATGATGCATATCAACGACAAGTTCCTGAAGAAGTACTACCCTTAGTCCTCTTACAAACTCCCACTGGTGCACGAGTCAAAACTGCCCCCTTTATCCTCCAACTGATACACGAGGCTAAACTGTTCCTACCTTATATACTCTGACATATACATGAGTATGAGCTGCTTCTTATAGGAAGCTCCTAGAAGATACTACATATAGTATTCTTAGGGATAACCCAAACCCCCGCTCGGTCAAACCTTCCTATAGTTAGGACCAAAGCCAACTATCAAGTTAATTTCCATATCTGATAGTCATTTCTCCATCAGTCTTATTCAATTGGACGACAGATCTCTTAAAACTATTAAGTTAACTACTCACCTCTGATAGTTTCCTCCAAATTTCCCTCGTCGATCCTCTCCAATAAGACGATGGGACAAACTCTCACTGTCATGTTAACCATTACCTCTGACAAAATCAACTTACCAATCCTCTCCAAAAGAATGGTAAGCCCACAGAGTTGCTCAAATCATAACATATAATCTCGTCATGTTAACCATTACCTCTGATGATATCAACTTATCAATCCTATCCCGTAGGATGATAGGTCCTCATAGTTGCTCTGATCACAACGAGATTCTATCATGTTAATGATCACCTCTGATAGTCGACCCCGTCATTCCCACGAATGACACTGCCTAAGTATTAAACTACCATGTGACGGGTTGCTACTCCGGTCGGTCGTCACACACATACGTCCCTAATCAACCCGACCTATTCCGAACGTTCTAATGTTCTCTTAGAACAATCGATGGGTAGCAGCCCACCATGTGACGGCTCCTACAATAATCGATCGTCACACTCCTACGTCCCTGAATGATTTGATTATCTCCACGTTGTCATTCCCCCGAGTGATGTTGTCATCGATAGCAGCCTGCCAAGTGATGTGTCCTATCAATCCTCAAGCGGCGACCTACTAAACGATGAGTCATGACTCGGACCCCATCCCGACCACCTGCATAGGTGATCAGTCCTTTTGGACTAAATTGCCCAGCTTTACAGCGACTCGACGGTCGGAGTTAACCCAACCTTACGCTTTGAACAGCCAAGGGTGGAGGAGAAATCTTAGCATGAATCCTAAGAGAAACTCCTCAATAACTCAACATACAGAGGGAAACAGTATGGCTAGCCTGACTCAAACAATGATCGGTAAAGGCGATGCCCAACTCGTTGACTACTGAGGGTTTTTCTAAGAATCCTAATCGTAGATCAACACAGAAAATAAAGAAAGGCTACACATGCAAAACAAGGATTAACCAAAAGCATAAAAGGCCATTCCAGGCTAAATTTAGAGCAACATGTTTTGGACGAAACCATAACAAACATTAGCAAATTGCTGTAAAACCTGGGAAATATCCTAAACTAACTGTGACAAACTAAAGGAAGCAATTTTAGCCCGGACAGCCGCAAGCTCCTCGGCCATCTGAGCCTGGACCTTCTCCTCTTCTCCCTGTTGGAGCTTAGCGAGGGCGGCCTCCGCGTCATCTTATGCCTGACGGAGAGCTTGAAGGGCCTTCACCTCCTCATTTGAAGTGCAAAGGACCCTCGCATTATCAGCTTGGAGCTTCTTCAAATTCGCCTATCCTCGAAGGGACCCGGCTTCCAAGAAGAAGGCATCATCATTGTAGGTGTCCATCTAGGCCAGCAAGTCGAGATGTTGTTAGTACAGACATGCGATGAGGACCTCCTTGGCTAATATAATCTCCTCACGAGCTTTGCGCTCAAACTCTCCCTAGATCCGGGCACCTATCAAAATCGACGTTGGCTCATCACTGGGCTTCACGCAGACCATAAGCTCCTCTAGGTGATTGAGCTCTCGCCTGCACTGCCTAGCCAATTGAGTGCCATCTATGCGCTGAATTTCTTCAAGACCGTCAGTCACATATGGAAGCATGTCGTAGCACCTACCGCAGCCCTGGCTGATAATGGTGGTCGTCCTATGTAAGTCGGCCTCCAACTTTTTGAGGATGTCGAACACTGGGGTGAGGCTCGGAGCGGAAGACCCTTGGGTCGGGTTGGCAGTGGCAGGCTCCCCTTCTACCCCCTCATCATCAGAGATTATGATGACCTCAGGCGCCTAGTCACGACTCCCTTCCCCGACCGAGAAAGATGCTTGTCTAAACGACCTCAAAGCAAGAGCTGCAAAACGTAACCGTGGAAAATTAGAAAGCTTAGCCTAGAAAGTTAAAAACGATCATAAAGACTTACGATCGACGAGACAAGGGTGAACCCTATGATTATAGGCGAACCAAGCTTGCCAACATCCAGAGTTCACCGAAACAACCAAACGCCCGCTAAGATCGGTGGTGTTTATGGCAGGAGATGAACGACGGATGTTCACCTCCCCTAGTTCTACCCACTCGATAGGCTATTTCAGACACGCTAATAAAACGTGATAACTTACCGCACCGAGTTCAACTAGCGATAGGAGCAACGGTCAGCACCACAACAGCGCCAGCGATGGCGGAAGAAGAAGCAACCCCCTTCCCCTTGGGGACACACAGTTTGGTTTTGGGAGCCATTCCTGAGAAGAGAGTATGTTCAAAATTCCTCTGAGCAAAACTTCGTGAGCACAAGCGGTCTGCCAAAAGGATGGTGAGCGTGCTATATAGCCAAGGTCCCAGCGATCGAGATCCGTGGACCCGAACAAATCGAGCGGCTCTGATTCCGTGTGGCGGTTCGAATTCGACGCCCACACAAGTTGCGGCCTTTGGGATTCCAAACCAATGGTTCGAATTAAGTGCAGAAGGCGAGGCTCTCCATCTCTTCACATTTAATACGAATTGACACACCCACGCCGCCTTCGCTGGCAAGCACACGGGTCTGCAGGCGAACACGTGGCTCGCTCGCCCGGGGTTCTCCTGCGCCTAAGAACCTGCCTGCTGTGTGAGGGTCACCTTACACTCGAAACTCACCTAAGCTTGAGTTCTCCTATGGCATGAACTCGCCTAAGCTTGAGTTCGCCTGTGGCATGAACTCGCCTAAGCTTGAGTTCGCCTGTGGAATAAACTCACCTAAGCTTGAGTTTCACCTGTAGAATGAACTCACCTAAGCTTGAGTTTGCTCGCGGCATGAGTTCACATGTGGCATGAACTCGCCTAAGCTTGAGTTCGCCTGTGGAATGAACTCGCCTAAGCTTGAGATTGCCTGTGGTATGAACTCACCTAAGCTTGAGTTCGCCTGTAGTATGAACTCACCTAAGCTTGAGTTTGCCCGCGGCATGAGCTCGCCTATGGCGCGAGCTCACCTAAGCTCAAAGTTGTCTATTACCAACCCAACAAAAAGAGCTAAAGTGTTGGATAGTGATACGTAGCAGTAAAAGCAGAAAGGAGTGCATGAACGATGTATTGATTAATCAAGAAAGCGCGAAATTCATTCATTAGCAGTTTTCAAAATAATACATTCAAACAAAGTTACGACTTTACAATCAAACAAGTCATAACATTACATTGGAAACAAAAGATCGAACAAGATATCTTGAATCTACTCCTATTCTACAAGCTCATCCTAGAAAGCTAAAAGATGCGAGCTCTGCCTTGACCACGGCTATCTTCTCAGCATAGATTGCGCGAGCCTCATCCTCTACCTCCTGCCTGATCCTAGCCTCAAAAGAAGCAATGATTACAGTGTCTTCTTGACACAGCGTCAGAAGAATACTCCTCTCCCTTGCAAGGGCGCCTTGAACAGTCTTGCTCTGGAGGCATAGGCCCGTCAGAGTCGATTCCCCCTCGGCAGACGGGATCCTACCCTAAACAACCGATGAAATAGTAGCCTCCATCTCAACTTGCAACAGATGTTGCCGGCTGTCCAAGTGAGCAATGAGGGACTCCTTGTCTTCTATGCCCCTCTTTTAGCATTCTCGCTACCACATCCCACAACGCTGGGCCAGAGCTAAGAACTACGCCACGTCGAGCTCTAGATCCACTTGCCACAAGTCTTCTAACCTCATTAGGAGCAGTTCTAGATTGAACAGCGTATGGCAAGTTCGAAATCACCCAAGTGCCGGATGTTGGCCACACAGTCTGAGAGAGACTGCTTTAGATCCGTGCAAGTACCATAGTCGTGGTCGATGATGGAGATCACCTGCTTTATGGTGTTCTCTAACTCTTTAACTTGTGCCTACAGATTAATAGATTCGGAGGAATTAAGCTCCTGGCCGTGAGCAAGTGCGGTGAGGGAGGGGATTTTGGGATGAGGCTCTGCTCTTCGCTGAGAAGCAGACTGTAAAGTGGGTATGGCCGCGGATTTGGGTTCAGGCCCCAGCCCCTCTATGTTCGGCACCCCCTCTCGAGCTTCTCAACAGGACAACAAGATCAAAATCATGAACTCATTGCGTTCACGTGTTTTTTTAATTTGTCAAGAGGATTAGTAATAGAGATACCTCTATCAGCATCTGCGGCCCCCAGTAGCGGTAGCCTCAGCGATAGCGAAGGAAGAGGCGTTCCTCCCTCTCTTCTTCGAGACGGGTACCTTTGCTTGTGGTGCCATCCTGGACATGGTGAGAAAGGACTTGAGTTTTTCTTAGAGAAATTCTCAAGAGGGAAACGATAAACATCAAGGCCTCTCCAACAGGGAAGAATGGCGCTATATAAGGAACGGACTAAAGTCTCTCCTACCATTCGATTCAACATTTCAGATAGAACGGTCACAAAGGAGGCGAGGCGATTTGGAATCCCGCACGAGCGGTCGAGATCTGGTAGCTTTGAACATGATCTCTAGCCAACAGTTCATACAGCTAGAGTTCGCCTACGGCTTGAACTCGCCATACAACTAGAGTTCGCCTACGACTCGATTTTGCCATATAGCTAGAGTTCGCCTACGGCTTGAACTCGCCATATAGCTAGAGTTCACCTACGGCTTAAACTCGTCATACAGCTAGAGTTCGTCTACAGCTTGAACTCACCATACAGCTAGAGTTCGTCTACGGCTTGAACTTGCCATACAGCTAGAGTTCACCTATGGCTTAAACTCACCAACCGGCTAGAGCTCACCAACGACCTAAACTCACTTGTTTCAGACCCGCCCGCGGATTGAATCCCTCCGATTCAAATTTGTTAATGGTCCAAGCCTGCCTACGACGAACTCGCTGAGGAATATAAGTACTGGATAATAAAAGGCAACAACAACAAGGGGGAGTATATGCACAAATGCATTAGGGAACCAAGAAATCATAAATTTCATCCATCAACCAGTTCTAAGACAATACATTTGAATAAAGTTATGATTCCATAGCCAAATAAGTCATAACATTACATTTAAAACAAAATTAGTGAAAATGTCTTAGAACTACTTCAACCCTAATAGCTTAGTTCAGCAAGTTGAAGGACGCAAGCTCCGCTTTAGCAGTGGCCACCCTCCTTGTGTGGTCCTCCTGAGCCTCGTCCTCCACCTCCTTCTGGATCCAGGCCTCAAAGGTTGAGGTGGCAGCAGAATCCTCCTGGCACAACATCTGAAGGTTTCGGGTCACCTCTTCAATAGCCCTGTAGGCGTTCCCACTCTCAAACTGGAGCCCCCTCAGAGGCATCTCCTCTTGCTCTAGCTCTGCCCTTAGGCGGGCAATGGTGGAAGTAGAGGCGTCCATCTGGGCCAGCAGTAAACGTTGCCGGGACGTTAAAAGGGCAATGTGGGATTGAAAGTCAGTTATGTCCCTTGCTCGGACCTCCTGCTCCCACTTCCGTCGGCGCCAGGCTTGAGCCGAGCATCGCTCAATATTAGGTCCCAGGTCCGCCTGCAACAAATGCTCAAAACGTTTCAGGCATGATTCCAGATGGAGTAGCCTCATCATGCAGCGCGTAGCAAGTCGGGATTCACCCAGCTGCATAATGTCAGCCACACGGTCTAAGAGAGACTGCTTCAGATCTGCATAAGTCCACCAACCGAGACCGACAATAGAGATCATCTGCTTTGCAGCATTCTCCAATTCTTCAACACGAGCCTGTATATAGAAGGAGCCTAAAGAGACAGGCTCCTGGCTGCGGACAAGTACTGCGATAGGCGGAATCTCAGGGTAGAGCCCTGCTTCTGGCTGAGGAGCAGGCTACGAGGCGAATGCGGTCGCAGCTTCCTCGGATTCATCATCCAAGACAAAGATAGGTTCACACGCAGGCCCCTTGACGATCGGTGCCCCTTCACGAACTGCACGACATAACAAAAAGATTAAAATTATGAAATCATCCCATTCGTGAGCCCCTTAATCTACCACGAAGATTAGATACAAAGATACCTCTAATAGCAGCAGCCTCAGCAGCGGTAGAGGAGGAAGTCCCCCTCTCCTTCTTGGAAACAGTCGCCTTTACTCGTGGTGCCATCTCAGACGTAGTAAGAGAGAGTTTGGGTTTTCTTTGAAGAAAGCAATAAACGTCGTGACTTCCCTCGATGAGGAAGATGAACGCTATATACGCGTGGGCTCATTCGATTAGATAGTTCGAATCGAGCGGTCGAAAACAAGGCGGGATGATTTGGAATCCCGCGTAGGCGGTCGAGATCTGGTGGTTACTAAACACGATCTGTAGCCAACGGCTCAGATCAGGCGTGGAAGATAAAGAGCCCCCATTACGCCACCTTTAATAAGAAGCAATGTGCCCACGTTGTCTTAGCTGGCGAGCACATATATCCACGAATGGACACGTGGCCCGCCCAATTCAAAGCACGCCTACGACTCAAATTCGCCATACAATTCGAGCTCTCCTAATAATCTAGGCTCGCGTGCAACTTCGACCCGCTTAATCCGAGTCTGCTTACGGCTAGGATTTACCCCACTCTCGAGTTCACCTAAGATTTGAACCCAATTGGAATTTGACCATGACTCAAACTTATCTCTAGTTCGTCTGCATTTGGAATTCGCCTGCGATCGGAATTCACCCAGTTTGAATCCGCTTGTAGCTAGCTTAAGCTCACCCATTGTGAATAATGACCCGCAGAGAAAAAAATATACATGTGCATGAAACACAGGGAACAATGATTGAGACAAAATCATAATTTCATTCATTAAGAGAGATTTGGATACAATGATATAATTAAGTCAAGTTACAAATCTCTTAATCACCACTCCACCACACGAATCTCTTGGGTATGCTTAAGCTCGAGCCTGTTCAGGACCTCTCGGTGGATATCTGCTTCAGAGCGCGAAAGCAAGTCCTGGACGTTGGTCCTTACCTCCTTGAGGGCTCGGTCTTTCTCCTCGATTGTGTCAACGACCAGCTATTGTCGAGACTTGAGCTCCACCAACTCCTCCATCAGCTATTTGTGGGCCTTCTCCTTGGCAGCCAAGAAAGTCTGCACCTCAGTGATAGTTTGCTTAGCCTTCGCTATCTCCGTGGCCAGGCTGGATATACTGGAGTTGGCTTTGTGACACTCTTATTAGACCCTAGAGGGGGGTGATTAGGGTCTTGTACTAATCTAATCCGATTTTATACCAATTAAAAACTTTATTGATTAATTAATTAATTCTTGCAAGAGATATATAAATGATATATGAGCAAGAATGAAGAATACAAGCATAAAATAATTGAACACAAGGAAAACTCAAACACAAGATATGATCACGGAGTTCGGTCCCCACGACCTACGTCTCCACTCACCTCGAGGAGAACTTTACTATCACAACACACCCGGTTTGGAAACCGAAACTTCTACTACACACTCGGTTATCAAGTTAACCGACAACTCTCACAAATCCTCACAATGTACATACACAAGCAACAACCTCAAGTGTTGGTCCTCACGTATCGACTCACTTAAGTGCTCAGAATTATCACCTCTCACTAGGCCACCGACGCCACTCCTCTCGGTATCGACTCCGTCCTCACCACACACTCCTCTCGGTGTATAAGTGTATTACAATGTGATCTCATTATAAGCACGAATCTAACAAAGGTTGTTCTCTACAATTGATGAGAACTCAAATAAGCTCACTCTCACTAAATCACACACCACTACCCAACAATATATTGTATAAAATATTATAAGCTCAACAAGGGTGTGTGATAAAAGCAAGTAACTCAATTAATATAGCTAAGATGTAAATATTAGCAATTAATCAAAGAGCTATATAAAAGGAGTTTAGAAAACTTCTCAATAAACAAGAAGATCTGTAGAAAGATGATGAGAATGTAATCCTCAATTGAAGTTGAAAAAGCTTCTTCTTGTAGTGCAAATCCTCCTTTTGTATCAAACCAATAAATGAGGCTTAAACACCTCTTAAACACTTCTTAGATCTTTTATAAACTTGATTAAAACAAAACTCTTGATATTGAGGAGTTGGATGCATAGGGGTATTTATAAAAACTCCAAACAGCAACAAAAACAAATGCAAAAAGACCAAAAGACCAAACAACAAAGCTGCTGGAAACTAGTTGTTACTGTTCAACGGCTAGTTTGGCATGTTGGATATCATGTCCCCATGATATAATTTTGATGATAACAATTTATTAATATTAAAGAATCAATATGTGTGTTATACATATGCACTAACATTTATATGTAGATTTAAATATCATAGATGAACAAGTGCAAGATGAGTTCAAGGCATTTTGAAGTTAAGAAGATGAAAAACATACACGTCAATGTAATTGTTTTTACATTTTTTCTTTACTTAGAAATATTGTACAAGGCTTGATCACTCACACACACACATAGAAATTAGAACACACTGACACAGGCTTATTGTGTTGGTTAACTATAGAAATCCCCTATGTTAACCATTAGAGTTATAGTTAATAATTGAGTGTCAAAACATTTAATTCATATCATTTTTTAACTCTTAGTAGTCGACAAATTAGAATAGTAGTCGACTACTCATGTATGTGTCCTAAATATAAGTTTCTGTCAGTTTACAGTATAGTCGACTAATTAGATTAATAGTCGACTACTCAAGCTTATGACAGAAATATAAGTTTCTGTTAGTTTACAGTATAGTCGACTAATAGACTTTATAGTCAACTATTGAAGGCAAAATATATTTTTCAAGTTTTTGTCTGATTACAGTATAGTCGGCTAATGACCTTTATAGTCGACTACTGAGAAATTTTTTGACTTCATAGAGTCTGTTTAAACTCAGTGTAGTTGACTATTTTGTCTTGTAGTCGACTACAGATACAGTTTTTTTAGGTTTCAAAGTTTGAATTAATGACTATTTATAGCCATTTTTAAACGTTTTAAAGTTAAAATAATTGTCTTTTCAAGGGCTATAAATAGGTTATTTGTTCAGAAAAAATATACAGACTTACATACCCATAAGCTTTGATCTTTGTGCATTTTTCAAGTATAAAAACATTCAGATTTTGAGAAAAAGAAAAGTTTCTGAAATTGCCTTTGATCATCATTCAAATACTTATTATTTAAGCAATTTACAGAAGTTAGAATCATTCCTAAGCCACTACTATATAACACTACAAATCAAGGCTTATATGAATTGAGTTGTTGCTTCAAAGAAGTTTTCTCGGTTTGTGAGAAGTGTTAATCTCTTGGTTTAGAGATTGGTGTGCAAATTAACAAGGTGATTGTCAACTGGTATTGCAATTTGTAGGGACTTTCAAATTGGTCAGGTTTATTTTTGATTTTGTAAGTTTATTCAAAATCATAGTGAAAACTCTCAAGCGAGATTTGCTTGGGGACTGGATGTACACCGGGTTGGTGGAACCAGTATAAAACTTTGTGTTTGTGATTGTGAATTTCTGAGATTGCCATTTTTCTTTACAATTTATAATCTACTTTGCATAAATTTTTAAAAAACACTATTCACCCCCACCCCCCCTCTAGTGTTTTAGTGTATCTATTTCAGATCCTACATTTGGTATCAGAGTAAGGTGAAAGATGACATCAACAAATACATCACAATTCAAAGAAGGTCATTCAACAAATCGTCCACCAATGTTCGATGGATTGAACAACTATTGGAAGTGCAGAATAAAAATCTATCTCCAATCAATTGGCTATGAACTTTGGAACGTTGTGGAAATAAATTATGAGAAGCTAACAACTCTATTTTCAGAATGGACTTCCTCACAGAGAAATAATGCAAATTTGGATTCAAAAGCAATGAATGCATTATTTTGTGCACTTGACAAGAATGAGTTCAATAGGGTGTCAACGGCCACATCTGCATACGATATTTGGCATACATTTGAGGTAACTCATGAAGGTACAAATAAAGTTAAAAATCTAAAATTTCTATTCTTGTACACAGATTCAAATTATTTAAGATGAAGGAAAATGAGACTATTGGAGAAATGTTCACAAGATTCACCGACATCACAAATTCTCTCATTGGTCTTGGAAAAACATACACACAAGTGGAGATGGTAAGAAAAATACTTCGATCACTTACTCCATAATGGGAAAAAAAAGTTACTGCAATCGAAGAAGCCAATGATTTATCAACTCTTACGGTTAAAAATCTTATCGGAAACCTTATGGCGTATGAAGTTCAAATTGAAGATAGAAAGAATGATGAAGAATCAAAGAACAAGAAAGTACTTGCATTTAATATTACTTCCGATAATGAAGATTCAGATGATGATGATGAAGAAATGAGCATGTTTGCATGAAAATATTGGAAATTTATAAAACGAGGTAATTTTAAATCTAAAAGTTTAATTTCAAATAACCCTCTTTGTTTTAAGTGTAATAAACCAGGTCATATGAAGAAAGATTGTCCAATATTGAAGAATAAGCAAAAATCAAGTTATTTTAACAACTTTAACAACATTCAAAATAACAAGAAAAGGAAAGCAATGACAGTCACTTGGGATGATAGTGATGAGTCATCTTCTGATGAAGAAATTGAAGAAAAGGAAAGTGCTCACATGTTCTTTATGGCACAAGATGAAGTAAGTGACAATGAATAACTTTTAGATGCTTTCAATGAATTATATGAAACTTTTTTGAGATTAAAGGCTTCACATAATTTTCTTAAAGGTAAAAATAAAAGATTACATGAAGAAATTTTTGATTTTAATTCTTCTACTATTTCTAATTTTCAAGTAATTGAATTGAAAGAAGAAAATTATTCTTTGCTTAAAAAAATGAATGTTTATCTAATGAAAATGTTTATTTAAAATCAGAATGTAATGATTTAAATATTCATATTAATAGTTTAGATAAAGATATTTCTTCTTTTAAATCAAAATATGAGGATATATGTTTGAATGTTAGCAAATTCAATAAAGGGAAAGAAAATCTTAATAATATACTTTCTTTTCAAAAAGAATCACAAAAGACAAAAGGATTAGGTTTTCAATTTAATAAAAATAAATCGAAGAAAATAATTTTTGTAAAACCTTCTTATGATTTGTATGAATATAGAAATGAAAATTTGTATAAAAAGAAATCAAAATTTTTTTTCTATTTGGGTTCCAAAAGAATTAACTTCTTTACATAAGAATTTTTATATTTCTGATTTTATTAAAAATATTTGTTTATCAACTAACTCTTTAGGTAAATCAAACTCTTCATGGGTTTGGTTTCCTAAAGGCTAATTTAATAGACCCAACATAGTATGGGTACCAAAACTGTAAATATTCATCATTTCAGGTACCCAAGAAAGATAGGTGGATTTTGGATAGTGGTTGCTCTAAACATATGACTAGAAACATACAATTGTTGTTATCTTTTCAAAACAAGGATGGTGGTACCGTTACTTTTGGAGATAATAACAAAGGAAAAGTCATCGGTATTAGATCTATCGGTAATCCAAACAAATCTATTATTAATAATGTTTTATTAGTTGATGGACTTAAACATAATTTACTTAGTATTAGTCAACTTTGTGATAAAGGTTTTAAAATTATTTTGAAAAAGAATCTTGCTTAATTTATGATATTGATTTAATTACTATTATTTTTAAAGGCCATAGAAAGAATAACATATATGTTTTATCTACGAAAAATATTTCAAATGAACATTGTCTTATTGCATCATCAAATGATTCCATTTTTTGGCATAAACGTTTTGGACATGTTAACTTTAAACACATTTCTAAGATTTCTAAGAATGATTCAGTAAATGGTTTACCTAAGATTTCTTTTAAAAACAATTTTTGTGATGCATGTCAACAAGGAAAAATACACAAATCTTCTTTCAAATCTAAAAATGTAATATCTATAAGTAGACCATTAGAATTAAAACATAGATCTTTTTGGTCCTTCTAGAGTAGCATCATTAAATGGAAGCAGATATGCATTTGTTCTTATTGATGATTATTCTAGATTTACATAGGTAATATTTCTTAAACATAAAAATGATGCTTTTAATGAGTTTTCTATATTTTGCAAAAAAATTCAAAATCAAATATCTACTTCTATTATCTCTATACGTAGTGATCATGAAGGTGAATTTGAAAATGAATTATTTACAAATTTTTGTGATAAACATGGTATATCACATACTTTTTCTTTTCCTCGTGCTGCTCTAAAAATGTTGTAGAAAGGAAAAATAGAACTTTACAAGAATATGCTAGAACTATGTTGTGTGATAGTAATTTATCAAAATATTTTTGGGCAGAAGTTGTATCAATAGCTTGTTATGTATTAAACAGAGTTTTATTAAGACCTATTTTAAAAAAAAAACCTCTTATGAATTATTTTATAATAAAATTCCTAAAGTATCTTACTTTAAAGTTTTTGGTTGTAAATGTTTTATTTTAAACACAAAGGATAACTTAGATAAATTTAATTCTAAATCTGATGGAGGAATTTTTGTTGGATATTCTAATCATAGTAAAGCATATAGAATATATAACAAAAGAACTTTAGTTATTGAAGAATCTTTACATGTTTCATTTGATGAAAATTTTTCAAAACCACCCATTATTTTAAATAATGATGATGATATAATTGATACTATTCATGATACTCCAATGTTAGATATTACAAAAGATGATAATTTACAAAATGATTTACCTAAAGATTTTGTAGAAGTTAAAAATCATCCACATGATTTAGTTATTGGAAATATTTCTGATAAAGTAACTACTAGATCTCATTTTAATTTGATTTCTCATACTACTTTTATTTTAACTATTGAACCTAAAAATATAAAAGAAACCTTACTTGATGATTTTTGGATAATTGCAATGCAAGATGAACTAAATCAATTTACTAGAAATAGTGTTTGGGATCTCATACCAAGACCTCAAAATAAATCTATTATTGGAACAAAATAGATATTTAGAAACAAATTAAATGAATCTGATCAAGTTGTTAGAAACAAAGCTAGATTAGTTGCTCAAGGTTATAATCAAGAAGAAGAAATTGATTATGATGAAACTTATGCACCTGTTGCTCGTTTAGAATCAATTAGAATTTAATTTGCGTTTGTATGCTTTATGAATTTTAAATTATTTCAAATGGATGTTAAAAGTTCATTTCTAAATGGTTTTATAAAAGAAGAAGTTTTTGTAGAACAACCTCTAGGTTTTGAACATGAAAATTTTCTAAATCATGTTTTTAAACTTAAGAAAGCTTTATATGGTCTTAAACAATCACCTCGTGCTTGGTATGATAGATTAAAGAAGTTTCTTTTAACTTTAGGTTTTGAAATTGGAAAAGTTGATTCAACATTATTTATTAAGAAAATAAATAAAGATATTTTACTAATCCAAATATATGTAGATGATATTATTTTTGGTTCTACTAACAACAATCTTTGTCAAGAATTTGCAAAGACTATACAGGATGAATTTGAAATAAGTCACATGGGTGAACTTAATTTCTTCCTTGGACTTCAAATCAAACAATTAAAAGAATGAATATTCATCAATCAAAATAAGTATGCAAAAGATTTACTCAAACTTTTTGGAATGGAAAATACAATAAGCAAACCGACACCAATGAGTACTACAACATCACTTGACAAAGATGAAAATGGTAAGAGTGTTGATCAAAAGCTCTATCGAGGTATGATTGGATCACTTCTTTATATTACTGCTAGTAGACCTGATATTATGTTTAGTATATGTTTATGTGCTAGATTTCAATCTAATCCCAAAGAATCACATTTTAAAGCAGTGAAAAGAATTTTTAGATATCTTAAAGATACTACAAATTATGGATTGTTTTATCCAAAACATAGCACATTTGATTTAATTTTATATAGTGATGCTGATTTTACCGAATGTAAATCCGATAGAAAAAGGACAAGTGGAACATGTTATTTCTTAGGATATTAACTTGTATCTTGGTTTAGTAAAAAAGCAAAATTTAATATCATTATCAACGACTGAAGCTGAATATATTGCTGCAAGTCTTGCATATGCTCAAATTTTATGGATGAAACAAACATTATCTGATTATGGCATAAATTGTCCCATATCATTCATAATGTGTGACAATTCTAGTATAATTAATTTATTTAAAAATCCTATTCAATATTCACGTACAAAACATATTGATATTAGACATCATTTCTTACGTGATCATGTGCTTAAATGTGACATTTTATTAGAATTTATACCTACTGATTAACAAATAGCAGATATATTAACAAATCCCTTAAAAGAAGAAATTTATGTTAAATTAAAAAGGGAATTAGGTATATGTTCAATTGAAGATTTAAATTAAAGTTTTAAAACAAACACATATGCATACATACCCTTAATAGTCGACTAATTTGACTTATAGTTGACTACATGCACAAGCACTGCATATAAGATGTTCTGTAAATTACAGTGTAGTCGACTAATTTCACCTATAGTCGACTACCCTGAGTTAAAATCTGAAAATCAACTTTCTATCGATTACAGTGTAGTCGACTACTTTCCTTTCTAGTCGACTACTAATACCGATTTCACAGATTTACAGTTTTTAAGCTTCTTGGATTTTTACAAATCAAACCCAAAACCCAATACATGTTTCATTTAAGTAGAGTTCATCTCAACCATATATTTTTAACTCTATCAATCCTAGCCATATATTTAAGATAAATTCTTCACCTTTCATTTTTTTACAATTCAATCTGGACCATACAATTTAATTTTTTTAGAAAATGATAAAAACCTAAAACTACCCGCTAACTTCTCTTAAAACCGATTCTTCTTCTTCCCCTCTTCAGAACCCATTGAATCCAAGTTAGGGCATCATCTTATTTTTATTTTTCTTCTCAAAACCTTCATCAAATTCATTGTTTTCTAAAGTCTAACAGGTTCTGTAGTCGACTACACCTAGTCACAGTCGACTAATTCTAGGGTTTCAACAGTTTGTGGTAATTTCTCAACTTGATCTTTCTTATCTTTTGATATATTTCTGATTCATCATGTCTAGAGCTAGAAAGCTAAGCAAGTTCATACTAATGTTAACGATGAAATCATTATATACTTAAAAAGTCCTGATTTACTTAAAGAATTTAACAAAATATCCACTTTTGAAGTTCTTCCAGGACGATTTGTGAAATTTGATGATTTTATTCCATGGAACTTTGGATCATATTTTGATAATGTGGGATTGCGTGAATTATTCTCTGCTGAAAATAGAAAACCCACATATCTTTTTCTTGTTCAATTGTTCTATACTAATATAGAACGTGTTGGAACTATTAGTGGTACTGAAAAGCTTAAAACTCTTGTTAAATGAATAGAAATTTAATTGACTACAAAGTCAATTGGAAAAATTTTTAATATTCCTTTTCAAGGAGTCTCTCTTAGGTCAATTAGAATGAATGATTCAGATTTATTATCTAATCATATATACCTTCCTGGTTATAGTAAACCTTTAAATAATTCAAACAAACTTCGTCCAATTCCTAGATTCATTGCACGAATCTTAGCGTATAACTTGTTTCCAAAAACTAGGAGTTTCCATTTTATTTCCCTAGACTTAGCAAAAGCACTATATGCTATAATGGGAAATATCCAACTTAATTGGGCAAAAGTTTATTATGACAATCTTCTGACAATACCAAAAGGATTTCTTCCTTATGATGCCTTTTTAACAAAAGTCTTTGACAAATTTCATGTGGATCTTAAATCTGAAAATTGTGTTGTCCGTTCCATTAAATTCTTTGATTCCAATACCCTAACTAGGATGAAGTTAACAAAGTTTAAAATTCATGAACAAAATCCTCAAGATGAACCTCATCCTCATTAAGAAGAAATTCCATAAGATATTCCACAATCTTCAACTTAAGCAGGACCTTCAACTAGTCAACAACCACTACAAATGGACTCAGAACCCTCTTGCTTCTCGGATGTGCAATATAACACCTTGTCTGCATGCATCCTTGAGTTAGAGACTGGTCAGCGAGCTCTTTTCTCCTAAAATAGTTACATTATCTGTAATCACGAGGAGTTAATGAAGAAATTTGATAACTTGGACTTGAAGCTTAGTGCATTCTTCCAAGGATATCAACCTCCTCCAGCACCTTAGAAGATCATGCATGCATCATTTAGTATTTGGTTGAACTTTATGTTTGTTATCAAAACAATTATGTGTTATATTGTTTGTTTATGTTTGCATTTCACAAACTATGTAGTAGTAATGTTTTTTAAGACATATGTAATATGTGGTGTGTTGCTACTAAATTGTTTTAACTTTAGTATGATTTATGAATTTGCATTTTAGATTGCTTTTATAATGATTAAATAGTTAATACATGTGCTATATATATTTTAAACAGATTATAGTGATGAACATTGTGGAAGTTTTGATTTTTAAGGGAAGTTTTTGCCTACCTATTTGGATGGATGAAGTTATAGACTATGTTCATAATCTGGATCATCTGTTTGAAGTACTAGCTCATGAAGAGGAAATTATGATATATCTAGGATAGTTACGTATTTCTTTTTGTTAATGACAAAGGGGGAGAATGCTTTCAGAATTTATGAATTTATATTTTTTAGTTTTTCAGATTCAACAATAACAATATGAATTATAGACTCTAATGTGCTTTTATGCAGGGGAGTAAGTATATTTGCTTATCAAAGTTTTTATATATATACATATGCATAAATTGTTTGTCATCATCAAAAAGGGGGAGAATGTTGGCTATCATGTCCCCATGATATAATTTTGATGATAACAATTTATTCATATTAAAGAATCAATATGTGTGTTATACATATGCACTAACATTTATATGCAGATTTAAATATCATATATGAACAAGTGCAAGATGAGTTCAAGGCATTTTGAAGTAAAGAAGATGAAGAACATACACGTCAATGTAATTGTTTTTACATTTTTTCTTTACTTAAAAATATTGTACAAGCCTTGATCACTCACACACACACACATAGAAATTAGAACACACTGACATAGGCTTAGTGTGTTGGTTAACTATAGAAATCCCCTATGTTAACTATTAGAGTTATAGTTAATAATTGAGTGTCAAAACATTTAATTCATATCATTTTTTAACTTTTAGTAGTCGACTAATTAGAATAGTAGTCGACTACTCATGTCTGTGACCTAAATATAAGTTTCTATCAGTTTACAGTATAGTCGACTAATTAGAATAATAGTCGACTACTCAAGCTTATGACAGAAATATAAGTTTCTGTTAGTTTACATTATAGTCGACTAATAGACTTTACAGTTGACTACTGAAGGCAAAATACATTTTTTAAGTTTCTGTCTGATTACAGTATAGTCGACTAATGACCTTTATAGTCGACTACTGAGAAATTTTCTAACTTCACAGAGTCTGTTTAAACTCAATGTAGTCCACTATTTTGTCTTGTAGTCGACTACAGATACAGTTTTTCCAGATTTCAAAGTTTGAATTAATGATTGTTTATAGCCGTTTTTAAACGTTTTTAAAGTTAAAATAAATATCTTTTCATGGACTATAAATAGGCTATTTGTTCAGAAAAAATGTACAGACTTACATACCCATAAGCTTTTATCTTTGTGCATTTTTCAAGTATAAAAACATTCAGATTTTGAGAAAAAAAAGTTCCTGAAATTGCCTTTGATCATCATTCAAATACTTATTATTTAGGCAATTTACAGAAGTTAGAATCATTCCTAAGACACTACTATACAACACTACAAATCAAGGCTTATAGGAATTGAGTTGTTGCTTCAAAGAAGTTTTCTCGGTTTGTGAGAAGTGTTAATCTCTTGGTTTAGAGATTGGTGTGCAAATTAGCAAGGTGATTGTCAATTGGTGCTGCAATTTGCAGGGACTTGCAAATTGGTCAGGTTTGTTTTTGATTTTTTAAGTTTATTCAAAATCATAATGGAAACTCTCAAGCGGGATTTGCTTGGGGACTGGATGTATACCGGGTTGGTGGAACCAGTATAAAACTTTGTGTTTGTGATTGTGAATTTCTAATATTGCCATTTTTCTTTGCAATTTATAATCTACTTTGCATAAATTTTAAAAGAATACTATTCACCCCGCTCTAGTGTTCCAGTGTATCTATTTCAGATCCTACATGGCGGTCGACCACAGAGACAGGTCCGGTCGATCGCGAGCAGTTGAGAAACAATGAAAACAGACTGGATCAGTGACGGTTGACCGTAGCGCCAAGGGTGGTCGACCGCGAGCTGTTAAAAAAACTTAGCTGGGTCTCTGGAAAAATGGCGGTCGACCGTAGTGCCACTTGCGGTCGACCGCAAGCTGATGAAAAACAGATGTCCAGGTTTGTTAAAAAGAGGTTTTTGTTGACATTTAAAAAATATCAAACAAGCTCCAAAAAATATAAAATTTGGAGAAACGTTTATAAACATGTAAATAAACATTTAGGAAAAGGAATTTTTCAAGTTGTATTTCTATTTAAGAGAAATCACTATTTTCTTAATAGCACTGAAAATACATGTTTTTATATGATTTAGACTTTTGACTTAAAAACATGTTTCGAGAAAATCACAAAGATATATATATGTGTGTGTGTGTGTTGAGCTTAATATAATACTACACACAACATATCAACCCTATTACCAAAACAAGGATATGAGAAGCTTGATCTTGATGGGTAGATAGAGTTGCACAAGCTTCAATATCAGCTAACTTGCCTGACCTGTGTATATGAAACCAAACATGCTAAATTGATTGTTAGTCGTAAATTGTTTGTAAGATCATCAATCAAAACAAGAGGGCCAACAACTCTTTACCTACCAATTCATCCTCAGCCATGATGTGTTGCAGCTCATCCTTCAGTCTTGTCTCCAATGACGTCATCTCCTCTGATCTATGTTTTCATTCCTCCAAGGCTTATTGGACCTTGTCGGATGCAAGATGGAGGATCTCAGAACCCTTAGCGCGGAGGGCAAACAGCTTTTGGATAGTCTACTATGCCTCCTCTAAGAACATATGATACAGAGCGACAACGAAGGCACCGAGCATCTTGACCAAGAAGCCCATGTGGAAGTCAAGAATCTCCTTGAACTCCTCGAAAGGGCAGCTCCTATCCAGTGCGAGCTTAATGCTGTCGGCAAGCGTATCCTGGAAGATGGCAATAGCTCAATCCTCTGATCTCTTATGAAAGCGAGTCGTGAGAGAGGGGTCAGCCTCACCAGCCATGAGCGAAGCGCTGGTAGCCATGATGGTGGGAGTAGTAGTAGACACCGCTAAGGCTGGGGCCCAACTGGCACCACTGAGGTCTCGACCGCAGATCTGGCGGTAACCTCGACGGTCACTGAAGTAGGGGATGATGAAGTGACCACCAGCCAAGCAGATGTTTCACCTCGAGTCAGAACCTCCACCTGCTAGGTTGGTACTTCGTCATAAGCCAATGCTTCCTTAAGAATTGGGACCTCTCCTTGTTGGGCTGACACTTCTTCATGAGATGACACCTCCTCCTAGCTCGACATCTCCTCATGGATCAAGGCATCACCTCCTTCCTCTCCTTCATCCTCCTCCTTCGCCCCCTCAACCATGCCTGTGTTAAGTTAACACAAACATCAGGTGGTGAAAATTCAACCTTATTGTAACGCCCCTGGTTTCAACAAGGCTGCAGTCCAAGATAAAACCAAGATATATCAAACCTACCATACACTACACCGTGCAAAAATATGTTTCACCATCACAATAAGTATCTATCTAGTGGAATCAATAACGGGTGTAGATACAAACAGGCAAAAGAAAATGTACGGCAAAAATATTAAACAACAGATATTCTGAAAGAAATAACCACCACTGATATAAATCAAAAGAATCTCAGAAAAATGAACAATATCTGAACTGAGTACAACTGTCTCGACATAGAACAAAGGACATGACAATAAGGCACATTGCCTTTACAAAACTAGACATAACATCTCAATGTTCATAAACCAAGTCGTCGTGGAGTCCTAAACATAATCTGCTAATAAAATATCTATAAGTAGTAACTAGAGCAAATTCATCAAGCTACGGTTCTCCGTGCACCTGGCTTGTTATCTGAAAGTGGGGAAACAACAAGCATTAAAGCGCTATAGTGAGTAACATCTCAACCAACCCCAAGGGAAAGGCTAGTTGGATAGAAAAATACTGATAATACATATAGATAGTCATACCTTCAAATCAAAAATAAAAATGGTAGTTTGATATTTAGGAATTTATAACGTGTGCGAGGAAGTTTCAACCATTCTATAAGCTCATATTGTAAATAGCTAACTATCAAATCCAACTATAACTTGGAGCAAAATCTCCATTTCGAACTATCTCAAAAGTATCCTACCAGATATCAGAATACTTGTTCAGCTCTTGAACTTCCTCTACCATATGTTAGATGAGGAAAAATTCACTGAATATCCAACACATGGACTGCATATAACCAATGACCAACACATAGATAGTAATATGATAAAGCCCAACACATGGACTGCACATGGGGTAGGTTTAACACATGGACTATAAATAACGTAGGTCCAACACATAGGCCGCAAAAGCTACATGTCCAACACATGGACTGAAATGAGAAAATGTCCCACACATGGACTTTATGATCGAGGTCTAACACATGGGTCGTAATAGATAGGCGTCCAACTGTCACACCCCGCTTCCCAAAATACCGGGGAATCGGAGTGTGAATAAGCCCGCGACGTATTAGATTGAGAAGAATTATACACTATTATTTTTTATTTTATTTTTTTTTCTTCTCAATCCAATACGCTAAGCGTCTGGAAATAAATACAACGCGAAGTCACAGGTCCCCGATCACAATCAACAAGAATATAATGAACAACACAGAATAAAAATACCATATCACAAATGGGATAACATCCGAGACATAATATTCGGGTCAACGTGCCCTTATACAAAAACTATCTGAATAAAATACTGAAGAATATAAAAATACACTAATCAAAAGGAAATGAAGGTGATACAAAACAAACTGAAAGGAAATGACTAGCTTCTGTTTCTTCTTCTGCTACGTCTGCAAGGCACTAATACTGAGAATCCTCTGGCTCCTACTGAACCTGTTCTTCCTCTAAGTCTGACGTACACTAGAGAAAACAGGTGTACGTCAGGTGCATGGCGCACGGCAAGACCCCACAAAAGAAAATAGAACAACCGAAAACCAAAGCGGAAAT
>BQKN01066961.1:185014-197318 GCA_022839385.1 Asparagus kiusianus | reverse complement strand
CCCCGAAACGTTGGTTTGATTCCGCGTGCGAGTGGATGCGTTCCAATACTTGGGTGCGATTTGTTGGCTTCGTCGCCTCGTTAACCTGCTCCGTTGCGTATGGCTTGGCTTCGGCGTTGGCGGGATAACGGTCGTGCTTGAATACGTCGCTCGATGGTCCGTTTGTTGAATTGGCGTCGTCGAGCTGTGTAACGGGACCTATAGGCAGTTTTATACGCCTACAACCACGGGTGCATTGGTCAACCCAAATGGCATAACCAGAAACTCGAAGGACCCATATCGAGTCAGAAAGGCAGTCTTAGGAATATCCATCTCTTGGACCCGCAACTGATGATAACCAGAACGAAGATCAATCTTTGAGAAATACTATACTCCCTGCAGCTGATCGAATAATTCATCAATCCGAGGCAAAGGATATCTATTCCGGATAGTGACCATGTTCAACTAACGGTAGTAGATACACAATCGCATACTACCATCCTTCTTCTTCACGAAGAGGACCAGCGCTCCCCACGGAAAATGACTCTTACGAATAAATCCCTGAGCTAACAACTCGTCCAACTGGGTCTGTAGCTCCCTCATCTCAGCAAGTGCTATGCGATAGGGTGGTCAGGATATCAAGGCTTTGCCCGACTTTAACTTAATACAGAACTCAACCTCTCTTACAGGAGGTAACCTTGGTATGTCCTGAAAGACATCCTGATAATCCGAGACTCTAGTCTCACATATATCAATACTCTGCTCCCCAAGCATCACCTCCTCGATGTACGCCAGTAATGACTCCGCAAACTGGTTCCCCTGAGAGGATGCTACAACTAACTCAGATCCATCAGACGCCCGCAACTTGACTGTTTTCACAAAACAGTTAATACTGATATGGTAGGAAGATAGCCAATCCATACCCAGAAGAACATCGAACTCTGACATGCTCAACACTATCAGATCGACAACAAACTTAAACTCGTCTAAGCTGACAATACAACTCCTACAAATGCTCTCCAAGAGCGACATCTCACCAAAAGGGGTGGAAACTGACAAAGGAGAATCTAGAGGCTAAGCTACTAGCTGGAGTCTACTCATAAAAGCACAAGATTGTAGGCGTATAAAACTGCCTATAGGTCCCTTAACACAGCTCGACGACGTCGATTCGACAAACGAACCATCAGGCAACGTATCCAAACACGATCGTTAGTCCACAACACCGAAGCCAAGTAATACGCGACGAAGCGGATTAACGAGGCTACGAGGCTGACGAACCGCACGCAAACAACGGAATAAATCCACTCGCGTGCGGAATCAAGCTAACGGTTGAGGAATCAACGAGTCATCCAACCAAGAGCGGACTCGGATGAATCACGATCGAATTAAGATCAGTTTCGGACTCAAATTCAAAAGTGGATTTACTGCTAAATCAGGAACCGGATTTACTGCCAAATCAGATCAACGAATCAAGTCCGAAAAAATCTATCACAAAACAGACACAACGACGAAAAACGGCGAAACCAGCACCCAGAGGGGCTCGGCCAAAACCGAGCCACCTCTAGGTGGCTCGGCCAAAGCCGAGCCACCCTGAGGTGGCTCGGTGGCAGAGCCACCTCAGGGTGGCTCGGCCAAGGCCGAGCCACCTCAAGGTGGCTCGGTGGTTCAGCCACCTGTGCGCAGGCACAGTTCAGGAGGCCTATAAATAGATCTGAGGGGGTTCATTTTCAAAGGTTGGAAAATTTGGAGAGGCGAAGCTCTGCTGGATTCAAGGCTCAGAACTTAAAAAGATCAAAGCTTTGGGACTTCGAGGACTCGCTCTTCCAGATCTGGTGCTCGGCGATCGTTAACGCTAAATAAGGCAAGAGTTTGAGAGGACCGGATCTCAGATCTACGCAGGCATACTCCGGATCAAAGCTTGGTCTTTGATCCCGAGATTTGGGCGATTATTTCCTTGGTGAAATAATCCCCCCGGCTATTATTTCCTTCGTGAAATAATACCCGTCGTACTGCGTAGATCCGACCGGATCTAGATCGCGCGGTGGTCCACGGATAAACCCCAGCGCAGGCAAACAACCCACACAAGCGAGCGACCGCAAAACAGGAGCTCGTGATTTGTTCGATAAGAAAGGAGAAAAAGTTGTAATTTTCATTTCTTTTATTTGATTTTCATTATAACCAGATCTTATAAAAAGACCAGATCTTTGTAACAAAAAAAAACAGTTATTTAAGATAGCAATGGAATCAGTGAAGAAAGCAACGATTTTTCCCGCGAACAAAGATATGAAAGAGTGTGAAGCTCCCGAATTGAAAAGAATACGATCTGGAAGAGAGTTCACCGAGAACATACCCTCCACTATGGCCCCGCTCACTCCATGATCACGAGGTACTACTGCATAGACCCTACCGGTGGCCTGAACCTGCTCTGTTGCTGGAGGTGGAGCATATGGAACTACCTATCCCTGAGGGACCTCCTGCATTGCATGAATCTGCCCCTCAATCTTCGGTACCACCGGTGGTGCCTCTAGCCTTGCCTGCTGACCCTGACCTCGGCCCTGGGCTCTGTTCTGCTACTGATTCTGCCCTCTCCCTTGCTGGACTCCTGCTGGTGCACTGCGATATTCTGATGCTTTATGCCCAATCTTACGGTAGTTATAACATGCACGTTGAAACCTGCACTGCTGGGGCGCTCTCTGATCATGCTGAGGTCCTCTCCTATGAGGGCCTTGCTACTGCTGCTGAGGTCCTAGAAATGATCTCTTGTTCTTGCCCTTATCCTTGTTTTTTCCCTCTTTGTCCTTCTGGAACAAGGCTGACTCATTCTCCTAAGAGATGGCAGCATCCGCTACCTCCCGAACTGAATAAAACCTCCTAGAAACGAGGTATTGACGAAGGCTGGGGTGAAGTCCTGCTAGAAACATCTGAGTCTGGCGCTCTCTGGTCTGCCACATGCCCGTGAAATGAAGCAGGCTCATAAACTTGCTCTCAAAGTCTGCTACTGATAAGTCCCCCTGAGACAATCTGGATAACTCGAGCTCTTTCCCGGCCCGTGCCGCGGACGAGATAAACTACTCATCAAAAAAATAAGTGAAGTCCTCTCAGGTGAGTGTCATCCTCTGATCTGGAGTAAACTACAACTGATACCATCTCCACGCATCCCCTTTGAGACTGTAAGATGCCAGCCTCTACTTCTAAACTGAAGTCACATTCAATATCTCAAGAATGTTACTCACATCCTCTTTCCACTTATGTGCTGCCAATGAATCTGACGATTCTTGAAACTCCGGTGCTCTCATCTTCTGGTATCTCTCCACCAGACGGAGCCAAGTCTCCTGCTCTACTGCTCCATCTGCAACTGCCTGTGGTGTAGGTGCTGGTGCATTCCCCTAAAAACCTCCCGCAACTGGAAAAGCTAGTACAACTGGTGGTGGATCTACTAGTGGTGTTGGTGGGGTGATGTGGCTCGTCACAAGCTCCTCAAGAGATGCCATCCTAGCGGCTATAGGAGCTATGAGGTCTATCAAGTATTGGGGATCCTGTTGCGGCTCGGGTGGAGCCTACTGCGGCTCTGGTAGAGTCTGCTATAGCTCTGCCTGACCAGTTCTCCGGGTACTACGTCTACCGCTTCCTACCATCTGAGAACATGAGAGAAGGTTTATGAGTCTTCAAACAAAACATATATAGATCTCGTATCATATATCATTCACGCAAATACTTTTAATATCATAAAAAAATTTCATAATTTTTTTGAATACGTGTATATAACGTCCTCACTCATTCTAGAAATTTCTAGCCGACTATATATATAAAACTTAAGAAACTCTATTCTAACTCAACGACTCGACACAGGATGATCCTAAGGATATTGGAACTAGAGCTCTGATACAAACTGTAACGCCCCTAGTTTTAACAAGGCTGTAGTCCGAGGTAAAACCAAGAATGTCAAACCTGCCATGCACTATACCGTGCAAAAACATGTTTCACCATCATAATAAGTATCTATCTAGTGGAATCAATAACGGGTGTAGATACAAACAGGCAAAAGAAAATGTACGACAGAAATATTAAGCAATAGATATTCTGAAAGAAATAACCATCACTGATATAAATCAAAAGAATCTCAGAAAAATGAACAATATCTGAACTAAGTACAACTGTCTTGACATAGAACAAAGGACATGACAATAAGGCACCTTGCCTTTACAAAACTAGAAATAACATCTCAATGTTCATAAACCAAGTCGTCATGGAGTCCTAAACATAATCTGCTAATAAAATATCTATAAATAGTAACTAGAGCAAATCCATCAAGCTGCGGCTCTCCGTGCACCTGGCTTATTACCTGAAAGTGGGGAAACAATGAGCGTCAAAGCGCTATAGCGAGTAACATCTCAACCAATCCCAAGGGAAGGGCTAGTTGGATAGAAAAATACTGATAATACATATAGATAGTCAAAACATCAAATCTAAAATAAAAATGGTAATTTGATATTTAGGAATTTACAACATGTGCGAGGAAGTCTCAACCATTCCATAAGCTCATATTGTAAATAGCTAACTATCAAATCCAACTATAACTTGGAGCAAAATCTCCATTTCGAACTATCTCAAAAATATACTACCAGATATCAGAATACTTATTCAACTCTTGAACTTCCTCTACCATATGTTAAATGAGACAAAATTCACTGAATGTCCAACACATGGACTGCATGTAACCAATGTGCAACATATGGACTGTAATATGATAAAGCCCAACACATAGACTGCACATGGGGTAGGTCCAACACATGGACTATAAATAACGTAGGTCCACACATGGGCTGCAAAGCTACATGTCCAACACATGGACTGAAATGAGCAAATGTCCCACACATGGACTATATGATCGAGGTCCAACACATGGGTTGTAATAGATAGGCGTCCAACACATGGGCTACAATGGATTTCAAATTAAAAACATCTATATACTATTCACTCTCCTGTCTCAATGAAATAAACAAAACCTCCTTTCTGTAATCAACTCATGAACACAATCCTAAATAATTCTGAAATCTAGCCAGCCACACAACGTATGCACAAAACAAAACATGGCAGAAAACTGACTCGCAGTCGATCGTCGCGCCCAGTACGGTCGACCGCACTAAGAACAAAAACTCACTGTGTTTCTGTGCTCCCCAGCGGTTGACCATCGCGCCATGCACGGTCGACCGCGATCAATGGTCGACCGTCGCGCCCAGCGTGGTCGATCGTGATCAAGACAGAAGCTGAAAAACCGATCTGTGCAGGATACACGATCGACCGCCGCGTCACCCGCGGTCGACCGCGAAGCAGAAAAATCCTACTTTCAGGTTTTTGTTCTAACTAAAATCAATCTCGATCTTCATGTGATGTTTATATGTACTAGCAACCCTATGCATGTGATTTAACATATCTGGAACATGGTATAAACAGTCTAATCACTATAGACAAAAAAAACAATTTAAAACATGCATATATATATGACAAAACCTTCGAAAACAATTGTTTTCGTTTCAAAATTCTTGTTATACTAAACACCAGTTCAAAATCTGCACTTAGGAAAAACGTGGGTAATCTTTATTAATCTGAAAATATGTTCTTTTGCAACATACAATATAAAGATCAACTTTTATACTCAAACTAGCATGTTAAGCTCAACAAAAACCTGTGAAAAACATCATTTAAAAACATTTAAAACTAGGTGCAGGGTTGGGCGAGTTGAAACTCGCCTGAGGGGTGATGAACAACTGTGGGTAAGGTCATGAGGGGGTTCTCCTTTGCTGAACACTGCTGGATCTCGCTCGAACTCCTCAAAATCCTCCAAGAATCGCCCAAAGAACAAGCTAGGGTTTGCAAGAGGGTAGGGGGAGGTTGTTAGGGTTTTTTGTGATGAAGAGGAGGCTCTCCCGAAATAATTAATATGTATATAAGCTCTCAAACCCGACCCAAAACCCAAAACAACTCGGACTGGGAAAATAGTCTGGCCGCTGTGCGGTCGACCGTCGCGCCACGCGCAGTTGACCGCACAGCAAAAATTTGTTGTGCATGAACCTATCATGTGTTGGTCTTTTCCACTTGATTTCTCTCACATAATCATACTTATTTGATCCCAAAACACTTGTTATCATATTCCTCTATGATATAAACATATTTTTCTTAATAAAAACTCATTTATTTAATTATATGGGGTTTTACACTTATGCTCAAAGATAAAGTATTAAAAGGTTACCTTCCAACACAATCGTTGGAGTGGTTGATGCCCCCACCTGGTGTCCTGCATCAGGTATTGATGAGGAAACCTCTGAAGCTAACGGAACAGTCCCTGATGTAGCGACTAGAGCAGGCGTAGTAACCTTAGTCACAGGGGTAGTTACCCTCGGAGTTGACACAAGAGTGGTCATGACATGGCCCTCCACCGTTTTGGTGGTCTCCATCGCCTCCTCATGACGGACCTTCTTGACTGCCTCCACTCCTGAGCTGCCAGCCTCGGTCTCCCGCTATCGCTTAGAGGGAAGCAAACATAAAGAAGCAAAAGCAAGCATCCCCATGCGCCTAACTACTGCTCCCTGGACCTGTTCTAGGCACGTCCCTACCCGAGCCATCTCATCAAACACCCTTTGCTCACCGGCGGGTTCCAACTGAGTGAAAGGAGGCGGGGCATGAGCCTCAGATGCCCCGAATTCACCTAAACTTGTGTAAAGGTCTTTGGTGTTTTTGGCAGAGAAATCTTCAAACCACTCCCCAACAGTCTGGCGACCTCTTTGCCTCAATGGACGGGGAGCTACCCTCGAGCGGCACCCATGCTCCACCAAGCAAGATTTCTGGACCTGAAAGCCCTCAGGATTAGCACTGGCGCCCCGATACCATCGGCAATAGATAAGTGTATGGTGAAGGTCGTGATCCCTAACGGGCAGTTCGAAGTACGCATTGGTGCAGCCGACATAGGTCTAGAACCACCTCCACGCACCATCCACCAACCCTCCTTCATAATGTAAATGAGGGCTAATATTCCATACGTACAACTGGTCATACCCGAATTGACAGGCAAACCAGCAAGGAATATACGGTTCCAGATAACACACGGGACCTATTCACAGGACATGATACCCCGACCGGATATTAACCAACCATCGAAAGGCACCGTAGGAGAGGACGGTGTTTTGGTCCACCGTCGATCCGTCCCAAAGGGCCTCATCGTATCCTCCGCCAGTGAAATAAGAAAAGAATCGGTGAAAATTATAATGATCAAAATAGGATAGCATCTTCCTCATATTGGGAATGTCCTTACACTTTCAAGAGCATTTCACCAGACGTTGAACGAATGGGACGAACCCTTCTTCCTGGAGAGCCGCTAGGGCGCTCATCAAACACTCATAGTAGTAGACGAACCATGCCATCAAATTGGTGTACGGCAGCCCGACTCTAGGGTTAGGGATCTTGGAGACTTCGTTGTCCCCCTCGTCAACATGCGACACCTGAAAGAATTAGGCCGTTAACGTGCGGAGCCCCATCTGGATACATGCCACTATCGTCGAGACCAACACATATGGCCTCCGTAGACCAAACGTACCGCGGAGTAGATGACCTCCACCGGAATCGCCTCAAAAGAATGGGTGGGAACCACGCACCTCTTCAGCCATAATATGAGGTACCCCGTGAGCAGAGCCTTTGCTAATATAGGGGACCTAGCCTGATGATGGAACGATTCGAAAGTCGTCCCCACTTTGAACCCGCCCTCATCATATTTAAGGGTTACGGCGGCCCCTCCTTCGGCCATCCTCCTCTCCACTTTGTCCTGGTCGCACTCACCTAGCGGCAGGGTAGGTGATGCGGCATAAACATATACCCAAAAATTGCAAGTGCACAATCAAGTTATAATATAAAAAGTTATCGATCCCACGAGGAAGGTGTTTTGTAGGAGAAAATTAAAATTGGTTCTTATGTTGTGTGTGTGACAATTAGGAGTGATGAGTGAATATGATTATGGAGAGATGGAGAGAATAAAAATGGTGTGTAAATAGGTGCAAAATGTAAGTGAGAGTGGGTGTGACAATGAATGAATGATTTTCACAAGGAGAGATGAATAAAATCAAGAATCAAAATGGAAAATCAAGAATAAAAATAAAATTCAAGAAAGTAAAGATGACGGATTCAATTAAAGATATGGGTAATCTAGAATTGAATCCACTTCTTAAAAAAGGATGATTCCCTAGAGAGTTCTAGCCTAAAGGCGAATCAAATGAAAATGAACAAAAAGAAAAACTAAACCCAAGAGGGTTCTAGCCTCAAGGTGAATAGTGCAAGAAATTAAAATCTAACTATAAAATAAATTACAAAATCTAAACTACAAAATAAATTGTAAGAATTAAATGTAAGAAAATAAATCTACTCTATAAGCATAAAATAAATCTAATCCATAAGCATGAAATAAATCAAAGGCAAGAGGGTTCTAGCCTCTTGGTTATTTAAATAAGAAAATAAAATCTAACTACAAGCATGTAAATAAATCTAAGCTACTAAGCAATAAGAAAAGAAATAAAAGAGAAAATAAAAAAACAGGCCTCCAAATTAATCTTCATCTCCATCTTCATCATCCAACAAAGAGAAGAAAAATTTAAAGTGGTGAAAAAAAATTCTTTTATTAATTTAGAAGGTCTTCTCAATTAAGAATAACTCTCCTCTCCAAATGGAGATACAAAAGTTTTCACACCCTCAAACCCTCACTCTCTACCCCTATTTATAGTAAACATCAGTGAATAAGAGCCATTGGATTGAAATCTTATCCAAAACAAGCAAAATTTCAGCCTTTGATGTGTAACTGTCAGCCCGTAGGTATCGATACCAGCATCGATGCTGGTATCAATACGGGTATTGATGCTGGCATCGATACCCATATGCCTCCTTTTGCAATCCGCTGATTTCCTCTTTCTTTTGGCTTTGGCTTTGGGCTTTGGGCTTTTGGACTTGGGCTTAGGCTCTTTCATGTATTTGCATATATTCTTCATTAATTCATGGGCTTTGTTGAGAGAAGAGATATTGGGCTTTTTATTTTTGATTAACCTGTAATTAAAGATAAAAATAATTATTAGTGGTATATTTATTCATATAAAATAAATAATAGTCGCATAAAATTATAATAAAATATAATTATCAAATACCCCTACACCTAAACTTTTGCTAGTCCTCTAGCAAAGAAAGAAAAGGAAAGAAAACCTAACTCACTTTTGTAGAAATCACGGTTGTATTTAGCGCATACAACAAGCCTTTAAACCCCTAGGTTACCCTAGAGGACGAGTTGTAGTCTCGTGAGGGTTTGTAGTGAATATAGCCATAAAATTCATTCAATTTGCTAATTTAAAGAGGTCAGTGAATAACTCAATTTACTTGATAATTTTAGATAATCTAATTGAAGCTAGTTAATACTCAAGAAAACATTTTTATAAATAACTCTAAGGTAAATTTCCTAGAAAATCTTCTCATTGTAGCAATACAAAACTAAGCTAAACTTAGAAATTCAATTTAAAAAGTTTTGAAAAGAACATGCTAACTCTTTATTTTAAATAATTTTCAAGTTGCTTGATCTAAAATATTTTCCAAGACCATATATACAAATATAACTATATATAAAATATTTATTAGTATTTATTTATTTATTTATTATTATTATTATTATTATTATTATTAACTCTTTCTTCCTTGGTGATTTTTTTCTATTTTAACGGGCTTTCTAAGTGATCATTTAACGAGTTTTGGGCCAATGGATCCCAACCCAATTGGGCTTAGGTCATTAAGTATGAAAATACTCATTGGTCTTAATTACTCAGTCAACTTAGGATTTATAAGATAGAATCACCTTGAATTCAAGAGTTTTTTTTCGTTTTCTTTTTTTTTCTTTTGGTGCCCATTTTTCGCACTCTTCTTTTGTAATGTTATTTTTTTTTCAATATGTATATGTCTATATATTCTGAAAAATATGTAAATCAAGATACTTTGAAAATTTATTTTCAACTCTAAGCTAAGCATGCATAAATTCTATTATTTTAAATAAAAATCTAAGTTAAGGCTTAAGTAAAGTATACTACTTTGAAAATTATTTCTTAAGAAATTTATTTAGAGTTATCATAAAAGGTGAACTTGAGTAAATAACAAACCAGGGATTATAAAATTTTAAAATTTTTCAAATAAATCAATTATTACATAACTCTATCAATTTGGCAAGTGATAATATTTTTATAATTTTTTAAGGAAAAGGAAAAAATGCAACTAAAATGGTAAAATAAAGAGAAAAATAACTAATTCCCACCCCCACACCTAAATTTTACATTATTCTTAATACAAACTCTATGATGCGCAAAGTAAAATAGATAAGAAGTGAAGTACTTACATTTGGTTAGCTGATAAAAATCTACAATTACCTTTAGTCTGAGGAGGATGGAAAAAAATTTTACTTCTTTTATTTATTTTCTTTTTTCTTTTTTTTTTACAACTGAATAAGAAACTCTCGAATGAGAGAAGAATAAATTCTTTTTATTATTCTAAAATAAAACAAAACAAATAATATAGAATGAAGGGTTCAACATGAAGAGCTCGTATTCTACATTGAATCCTACCTTATTATTAAAAATTCTTCACCAGATTTTAAACAAATTCAAAATGATATAATCAATAATGTGAAATTCTAAGCATTTCGGGGTGTTCAATAATTCTTGCAACAAATTAAGGTATGTATGTAAGACCCCGTTGATTTTGGCAACTTACAAGTGTGTATATGAGTGAATAAAGATATTTAATATATATTATATATATATCGTTGTTGCATGGTCATGCATGGAAAATGATATTTGAGCTTATGAGGATGTGTATATGCCTCAGGTATGAGGATGAGTTGCAAGTTTGCAAATCGTGTGCAAAAGAAATCGAAGTATGCAGATTTTTGTTCATGAGTCGACTCATAACATGTCATGAGTCGACTGATCAGGTTGAGTCGACTCACGCCTGTCATAAGTCGACTCATGATATCGAGTTCTGTTCCCATTTTCTTTCTGCTGAGTCGACTCATAATTTATGAGTCGACCCATGAGTCATGAGTCGACTCATGACATATCATGAGTCGACTTATCGACGATTTTCTGGGTGTTTTCGGGTCGGGTTTGCTGGGTTTCGGGTCGGGTTTTCATTGACTTATATATACTTCCCTCACCCGAAAACTCTCATTTCTCATCTGAACTCCCAAGAAACCCTAGCCCCTCTTCCTCTCTCTCAAACCCTAGGTGTTCTTGGTGTTTTTGGAGGCATTTCAAGGGGTTTTCAGTGTTCTCTCTTGGATTTCAGCGAAGGGGATTCCTATTCTTCGCATTTGAGGTGAGTAGCATCTCACCCAAACCCTTCCCTATGTTTTTATTTATTTATAAACGTTTGTAATGGGTTTTATTGAGCCTAAGCCTTATTTTCAAGTATAAATCAATACTCTTGATAGGGTGAATGCTAGAAATCATGTGTTTAAGATTTTAAATCCCCACCAACCAGTTTTTAATGAAAACCCAGATCTGGAATTTTGTTTAAAGGATAAAAACATGAGTATTTATATTGGTTTAATGTTTTTTTCCTTCATGTTTAGGGCTAAATGTTAGATCTAACCTATAAGAGATCGTTTCCCATGATAGATATGTTTTTCTTACTGTATAATAGGGTAAAATTGAAGGTTAGATATGTTGTATATCAGAAGAATCGAGATGGGAAACGTTTAGATCAAGTTCCAGTTCGTTATATGCAGATTTCAGCCCGTGAGTCGACTCACGACTCATCATGAGTCGACTCATCAGGTTGAGTCGACTCATGACCTGTCATGAGTCGACTCACGAAGTGTTATGATGTTTCCTTTTTGCTTCTGTTGAGTCGACTCGTCAATATACGAGTCGACCCATGAGCTATGAGTCGACTCATAAAAATCATGAGTCGACTCACGAAGTTGTTTCCTGTTGCCATTTACCTTCTGTTCAGTCGACTCGTTATTGGTCACGAGTCGACCCATGAGGCTTGAGTCGACTCATTAGTGAGCATGAGTCGACTCATCTGAGATTTTCCTGTTTTCTTCGTATCTCTGTGAAATCACATGCTGTATATAAACTTATAGATTGAACTCATATGCTATATATGTAAGATGATCTTTTCCTGATACAAAGTTAAGATTTGTACAGCAAGACATGTGTAAGAGTTGAATAGACATTTCTTTACTAGTGGTAACTTCATGGTTCATATAAAGTCCTCGTGTTGGACTCTAAGCGACTAAAGTCCTCGTGTTGGA
>BQKN01066961.1:160599-185004 GCA_022839385.1 Asparagus kiusianus | reverse complement strand
TAAAGTCCTCGTGTTGGACTCTAAGCGACTAAAGTCCTCGTGTTGGACTCTAAGCGACTAAAGTCCTCGTGTTGGACTATAAGCGACTAAAGTCCTCGTGTTGGACTATAAGCGACTATAGACCCCGTGTGGGGAAATCTTTGCTAAACCTTGAGCATAATACACATTTGGTTCTGAGCATAACATTTTGATGTAGTTGGACATGATAGCGACATGAGCTGTGCATGACACTCATTTCGGCTGTGAGGTTTTGTCATAGCTGTGTTTATTAGTAGATATGGGATTGTTGTCTTTTCTTTATTGTTCATGTATTAGACTCCGGGCTTGGTGTTTAGGGATCTACAATTTGAGATACAAGGTATATACATGAGGGTTTCCTTGTCTGGATTATTTCGCTCGACGTACCTATGCTCGTGTTGTATTTCCCTAAGTACTAAGACCCATATCTGTTTGTATAATGATTTAATGCTATTATACATTATTGTATTTTCATATACAACGAGCCCTATCCCTTGGGGTTGGTTGTGATGTTGCTCGCTAGCGCTTTGACGCTCGTTGTCCCTCCCCCTTTCAGGTCACGAGCCAGGAGCACGGAGAGTCGCAGGTGGTTAGCGGACTACTTTAGTGTCCAGTTTTTTTTTTATATTATCTATGTATTATTTTCTTTGAGCTCCACTGTAGTGTTGTCAGACATTTGAGAGTTATTCTAGAAGTTGTAAAGGCTGTGTCGCCTTATTTCCTTTATTCAGACTTACTGTATTTGAGACTTGTAAGAACTCCAGTTTATTTCATTTCAGATCTTGACTATGTTCTTCAGTTTATTCCGTTGATGAGATGTATTATGTTCTGTCACTTCATCCAGTATTGTTGATTCACTTTTTACTTGCTTTGTACTTACACCTGTTGTTGATTCCACTAGAGAGATAGTGATTGTGATGGTGAAACGTGTTATCGCACGGTGTGGTGCATGGCAGGTTTGACATCCATGGTTTCACCTCGGACTGCAGCCGTGTGTGAACCCAGGGGCGTCACAATGTATTATTGGTGTCATGCATTTTGCATTTCTTAATGAACTTAGACTCTTGTACTGTGAATTTTTATTTTCTAATAACCAATTCTTCTGTAGCATTTTCCTCAACCGCAAGATTCATGGTTAAGTTCTAAAAATTTGGTTGTTAATTATTCTCCAAGAATCTAAGTTCATCAAGAAAGAGTTCTTCAAAATTTAATTCAAGGCAGCAAATATTTAACACAGTTTCATCATTCTCAATGACCTGATCTGCTTCTTCTAAAAACTCCAACTCTTCATCAAAAATTTCCTCAAAACTCAAATCGAACTCTTCTTCTTCTTCTTCTTCTTCTTTTGATCTTTCCGAAATGTAATTTATTTCTAGAGGCTGATTATTTAGTTGGTCCTCTGGATTGAAAATATTAAGATCAGCAGTCAAATTCCCAAAGGACAGCTTCATTTGACCAGTTCTACAATTGATGAGCGCATTAGAAGTGGATAAGAATGGTCGTCCTAAGATGACGGGTGTCTGTCCTCTGGGATTGGAAACGGGCTGTGTTTCCAAGACTACGAAATCTACTAAAAAAATAAAATCTCTAACCTTAATCAGAACATCCTCTAACTCACCCATAGGGACCTTGACAGATCTATCAGCTAACTACAAAGTGTAATGGGTTGGGTTCAATACACCTAGACCCAATTGCTGGTAGACTGAATATGGAAGCAAATTAACACTGGCCCCTAAGTCTAAAAGAGCCTTATCAGTATTACCAATGACACATGAAATGATAGGAGAACCTGGATCCTTACGTTTCAAATGTATTGGATTTGAGAGCATATCACTGATATTGGCGGCTAAAAAAACGTTCTTTGGAATATTCATTCTCTTCTTCTTAGTGCATAATTCTTTCAAAAATTTGGCATAAGATGGAATTTGTTCAATTACATCTAAGAGAGGAATATTAACCTTAACCTGCTTGAATGTTTCTAGGATCTTTTCCTCTTAAGGGGAGTGTTTCCTAGGCCTAAGTCTATCTGGAAAAGGAACAACTGGTCTAAACCTATCAAAAGCAGGCTCAGGTTCGGGTTTAGGTTCTTGTTCATCTGAGGGGGTGATTGTTGAATAGATTCATCAGAAGGAGAAGGAGAAGGAATTTGTACTGGATCAAGAGTTTGACTTGGAGGAGTTCTTACTTGATTATCGACCTGTCTACCTGATCGAAGTGAATGGATTGCATTCACTTGAGCTTCATAGGATGAACTGCATCATGTGTCCTTAGGGTTGACCACGGGTTGACTCGAAAATTTTCCTGTCTCTCTTTCACTCACGGCACTAGCTAGTTGACCAAGTTTGGATTCTAATCTAGCTATAGCTTGAGTGTTGGAGTTGAGTATTTGTCCGGTTGATTGTATAAAAGAATTCAAAGTGCTGGACGTTTGAGTCAACATATTCGTGGTTTGAGTGGAGGCCTTAATTATGGTTTCCAAACCATTTTCCAAGACATTAAGACATTTATCCTGATATGGATTGTGAGGAGTCTGAATTACAGCTTGATGAAGAGGAGACTGATTTTGATATGGCAGATTAGGTTGTTGAAATTATGGATGAGAATTAAAAGGAACTATGTTCCCCCTAGGAAAGTGTTGGTTTGAAGTGGGATTGAAATTTTTATTCCCTTGGAGACTTCCTTGATTCCATGCAAAATTAGGATGATTTCTCCAACCTGGATTGTAGGTTGGAGAAAATGGATCATTCATTGGACGTTGGAATGCAGCGTTCATCTGTTCTAATGAATGGGTGTTTCCTGCTCGGCTTTTACTACTAAAGATGCTCGAAGACCTACTTAAATGCTTCGTACTTGGCCTTGTTGTTAGAGGGTAAGAATACAAAATTGATGGAGTGCTCATGTATCAACCCGTCAGGGCCGCGCAAGACTTTTCCTGCTCTGTTGTTAGTTTCTCTAGAGGATCCATCCACCTTTAACAACCACCAAGAGGCAAACTCTGGTGAATCGTATGAGGCGACACGTCTTGGCTAGGGTGCATAGGTCTTAACTGCTTAAGACGTCAATGGCCCTTGCCGAGCCGGTGGCGAAGATGTGGCTAGTTCATCGTCTGGTATGGTTGACTCAATGAGGAAGTCGGCCAAGGCTTGGGCTTTGATTGTTATCCTTAGCTCGAACAATACATTGTGCTCACTCAGCTCGACCAACCATGCGACCATTCTTCCTGAAGTGGTAGGGTTGCCGAGAGCTTTCTTCAGAGGTAAACTGGTCCACGCTATTATGGAATATGCTTGAAAGTAAGGGCGGAGCCTCCTGGCTATGGTAATGAGGATGAAGGTAGCCTTCTCTATGAGAGGGTAGTTGAGTTCACCTGCCCTCAATATCCAGCTAACATAATACACATGCTTCTGGATGTTATCCTCCTCACGAACCAGGACAGAGCTAACGGCTTTGGGAGAGACGACCAAATTTAGATACAAGGTCTCTCCCTCTCTAGGCAGACTCAGCAGCAGCTTAGTGCTCAAGTAGGTCTTAAAATCTCTAAAGGCCACGCTGCACTCTACCATCCAACTCTTGCTCTCCTTTAGCTCATTGCTTCCTCTCAAAATCTTAAAAAAAGGGAGGCTCCTTCTCTGCTGATTTAGAGAGGAAGAAACCCAGTGCGGTTATTTTTTCGTTCAACCTTTGGATATTCTTTAATGTGAGGGGCTCGAGTAGCCGCTCTATGGAAGCTATCTTCTCAGGGTTAAACTCAATGCTTCTTTGAGTAATCATGACCCTAGGAACTTTCTTGATTGGACCCCGAAAGCGCATTTGGCCGGGTTGAGTTTCATGCGGTAGCGTCAAAGGATGGAGAAGGTCTTGTCAAGGTTCGCTATGTGGGTCGATGCGCGCTTCGACTTCACTAGGATGTCGTCTACATAGGCATCCACATTTTGGCCAATCTGGGGCTTAAAGATCTTATTGATGAGCCACTGATAGGTAGCGCCAGTATTTTTGAGACCAAAGGGCATCACCTTATAGCAATATGTCCCTTGGTCTGTAATAATTGAAGTCTTCTATTGGATATGCTCCACCATGCAGATTTGATTATAGTCAGAGAAGGTGTCCATGAAACTAAGCAGTTCATGTCCTGCATTTTCGTCAACAACATAGTCGCCCCGAGGGAGGGGGTAGTTATCCTTTGGGCAAACCTTGTTGAGATCAGTGAAGTCTGCACACATCCTCCACTTGCTGAGAACCTTCTTCACCATCACCATATTGGAAAGCCATTCGGGGTAATGGACCTCCCAAATAAATTTGGCTCTTAGGAGTCGGTGATCTCATCATCGGTTGCCTTCTGCCTTTTGGGACGGAGATGTCTCTTCTTCTATCTTACCAACTTAGTGTGTCGATCGACTGCAAGCTCATGGCTCATCACTTCCGAAGGAATCGCATGCATATCTTCTGGTCCCCAAGTGAATATATCTATGTTTGCAAATATGAACACAATAATCTCCCCTCATTGAGGATCGACGAGGATGGATTTGGTCTTAACCTTCTTCAACCCCACTCGGTCCATCGATATCTTCTAAAGCTCTTCGACAAGTGACTCCCTTTCTTGCTCCAGCGCTTTCTCCATCTAGAAGCAAGACTTCTAGATGGGTGTAGGCGTCTAAAAATGCTTATAGGTGTCCGTACACAGCTCGAGACAGAGAGAAGACGACGAACGTCAATATCCGAGTCTAAGAGGATTATCTGATGCCGACAAGCGCACGAAGCGAAACGGCAAACCAAGTGGCCTACGCACTCGTCAATCAGCTCGCGCGTGTCGGGCAAAACACGCGCGTTAATCAGTTCATGCATGTCGGTCAACACGCGTGCGTCAATCAGTTCGAGTGCGTCGGTCAACACGCGCTCATCAATCAATTCGTGTGTGTCGGTCAACACGCACGAGTCAATCAGTTCGTGCGCGTCGGTCAACACGCGCTCATCAATTAGCTCACGCACGTCGGTCAACATGTGCGCATCAATCAGTTCGTGCGCATCAATCAACACGCGCACGTTAACCAACATGCACACGTCAACCAATGAGCGTTTGACGGTCAGTCCCACAACGAAGCGTGCAAGCCAATGAGTCGATCAAATACGCAAAATGACAAAATACAAGTCATGAAAAGTCGAAAAACAAAAGTTCAGCAAAAAGCCAGACTTCCCGCGCAAGCGTGGATCAGTCGGAACTGACCCGCGCCCGCGCGGGTCGGATTCAACCGACCCGTGCCCCCCGCGAGTCAGCGACGTCCCTCGCGTTGTTTTTACCCCAGGACGCATTTTCGACGGTTTTGAGCGGTTTTCTCAGGATTTATCTGTTCCAGGGGTTCTTAACTGACTTAATCTCATCTACAAATGTGGTTAGGCCGTTATCTACTGAAGATAAGGCTAAATCCATCGTTCTCATCTGAAAACCCCTAACCGAAGCCTATAAATACAGGCCTAGGGGCTCATCTCATGAGGGCGATTTATTAAAAAGACGAGGAGGTGCTGTCGAACTCCAGAGCTAAGAGTCACGAATTTCTACGAGGGTTAGCGAGATCCCGACGAACTCCAGCATAAAGAAGGATCTATTCAAAGGATCTAAAGCCCGTACATCCGTTCCTTGAGATTAGGTTTTGTCTTAATCTCGAGAAGAGCTACTGATTTCACTTGGTCGATTTCAACGCTTCAATCAAATACTCCCTCGGTGAAGGTGAAGCTCTGCCGAATTTTCCATCAACCAGATCCAGGTCAAAGGTGGTCCATGGATATTAACATCCACGGTACAAGTAAAGATCCCGCATAAGCAGAAGATTGATAAACGATCTCTCTGCGTTTGTTTTGACGAGAGTTGTAATTTTTGTTTTCATTGTGTAAAGAGTCTTATAAAAAGACCGATCTTTTTGAACTTATTGTAACGATCAAAGTTGTAATGAGTTATATAATGAAGAAAACAATTTTCTACGCAAACAAACTGGTGACCATAGTGGGAGCCAACAGGTTCGTTGCCGAAGCTATCGTGTCGCAACCTCGGATCTGCATCCCGGTTGAAGAAGTGGTCGAATATGAGTTAGACCAACTGAAGTTCGAGGAGTATCTATCGTCCTCCTCCTCCAGATCGTCCGTCCCTCGTAAGCGCAGGAAGATCAACGCCTTCATTTCTAAGGTAGCTGCACCTTGCAACGTCTTTCTGGCCTCCAACGAGTCCGGATTTGCAGATCTAAACTCTTCCTCGATCAAGGAGTTGAGTACTGAAGGTGCGCCAAACCTATCGAAGAGGGCACGTCAAAGGCGACATCAACGCCTCACGCGTCAACTTGCTATGTCTTTGGAGCCGATAGACGGGATCTGTTACGAGGCGGATCCGAAATTCAAGGAGCATCAAGCGACCCAACAGCGAGTAAACGCCCCCTCCTCCAAATCATTAATAAGTGAATGGATCCAAGTCAAAAGGATCCGTTCAACACATGAGGAGCGAATTGAGAAGCACCGTGCACTTACACACGTGCGAATTCTTGTGCAAAAGGCACAAAAGATGCAGAAGGACGTAGCCAAGAAACAATCAAGGCTGCATCAAACTTGGATGCCAAAGTCCGAAATAGCAGCCAAAAAGATTAAAAAATGCGGGTCACTCAGATCCGACCCTCCAGCTCGCGGGTCACTCAAATTCGACCCACCAAGCCGTGGGTCACCCAGATCCGACCCTCCTGCTCGCGGGTCACCCAGATCCGACCCTCCAAGCCGTGGGTCACCCAGATCCGACCTTCCTGCTCACGGGTTACCCAGATCCGACCTTCCAAGCCGCAGGTCACCCAGATTCGACCCTCTTGCTCGCGGGTCACCCAGATTCAACCCTCCTGCTCGCGGGTCACCCAAATCCGACCCTCTTGCTCGCGGGTCACCCAAATCCAACCTTTCTACTCGCGGGTCACCCAAATCCGACTCTCCTACCCACAGGTCACCCGGATCCGACCCTCCAACCCGCGGGTCATTTAAATCTGACCCACACCAGAGTTAAGACAGAAGACATTCTGCACCTGTTTTGTCGATCCCTTCGAGTTTCACACCTCCAGTGGAGCATCGCGACAGCGTGGATTTGTCCCGATTTAAGATGAAGATCATATATCGTCTTGGTCCTTCGCACGTGGGTCGAGCCAAAGCCCCGGTCAAAGAACGCTTGGGTCGGGTGACTGAATCCCGAGCAATTACTCAAGCTATGGGTCGCACACGGAAAACTCCCGTAATTGACGGCCTCGGATGGTGAATTAAAGTCCAAGAGCCCGTCAAGAACTCACGCTTACAAATGCGTGACTTTAAACACGTGACTCTTGAGAATGCCAACAAGACGGCAAATCTCCTGAAAGAAACATATTCATCTAACGATGACAATGTTATACCAGGGGAGTCGTGCCAACACATGATAGGTTGCTTCGGTCATCTGACCGACGAGTTGTACTATTAGGCTGGGGGTACGAACAAGTCTTGGAAGAGAAATACCCGGGAAACAAAATCTCACTGCCCTTGCACCGAACTTATCAGGGCAATATTATCACCATGTAGCTGCCCTAAGACCGCTCCGCAGAGGGTCTTGGTATTCGAGAGGAACTCTAACAAAACGGCTAAGTCCAAACCAAAGCGCTTTCGCAAGAAACGATCGGCTGTTCGAGATGACGAATTCCCGGAAGTTACCATCAATATGGTCAATAAGGGAAAGTCCCCGATTGTTTCAAGTGATTCTAGCCCCGACTTTTCTCTAGGAAGAAAAGTTAACTCGGGAATAGCCCAACTGATGTCTCGACTCCAGCTGGAAGTGGTCGGACCCAAACAATGTCACCGTTAATATGGTTGATAAGGGAAAGTCGATTCGACCTTCTAGCTCTGACCCGCTTATATCGCATCGTCTAACCCGATTACGATCGGGAACCATTAGATAGAGAGATTATCAGAGAATGCAAAGGGGATTATCCTCGGACGATGAAGCATCAGATTCCAACTCTGCAGTCGCTTCTGACAAAATGGGTCCAGCCCAGCATAATCCCACGAGGCATTCATGATCAACACCGAGCAAATCGCCAGAATTCTCGAGGATGCTCTAACCAAGCAGGAAGAGGCATTCAAGATTGAAATGGAAATGGCTATGCTACGGATGAGGGAAGAGCATGACCAACAAATTTGGGCTCTGTCCAATCAGTTCGGTGAATCCAGTCGTCGCAACCTTACTGGCCAAGCAAGTAGAGATTCAGATGAGGATGAACGTCTCAATGCTAAGAACCCTCCCGTTAACCAGAACACTGGGGTGGCCCCATGAAGACAACAACATCGGGGGTGGTCCCGCCAATGATAACAACATTAGGGGTGGCCCCGTTGTTCCTCTCACAAATCGTCCGAAGCATGATACAGACGAGGACGAAAAGATGAAGGACCTTAAGAGAAAAGTCAACGCTCTGATGTCTGATCGAGAGGTAAAGAAGATCGGGATTTCGTGTCCTTACCCGAGAGAGTGGGATTCAACCCCGTATCCGGCAAAGTTCAACCTGATCAACTTCACGCCGTTCAACGGGAAGGGTTTGCCCACTCAGCATTTAATCTACTTTAAGTCCCACTTGGGTATGATATTCGGCAATGAAGCCTTGATGGTTCGGTCATCTGTTGGCACCCATCGCGGGCCCGCCTTCGATTGGTACCGCCGTCTCAAGTCTGAAAGCATCAACAGCTGGGACGACCTGGAGAACATGTTCCTCGCTCACTTCTTTGATGATGATGCCGATGTGTCAATCAGGACACTCTTCGATGAGAAGCAAAAAGACGACGAGACGGTAGACGAATTTGTCAAGCGCTTCCGGAACAAGGTGATGAATTGCCGAGATCCGATCACAGAGGACTTCATCCTCCAAACCTGTCATAACAACCTCTCTTTGGATGTGTTGGAAGTCATGGGAGTAGCACTGTCTAACACCTGGAAAGAGTTGAAGGTGCACGGAGAACGAGCCGAACGCCTCTTTCAAAGAAAGCAAGTCGAGAGAAGCCAACCGCTGGCTAACCCTCCAAATTCAAGCTTCGTCTCCCGTGGTAAAGGGAAAGCTCCTGCAACTGTTGTTGATGCTAATCAGACGTCACAACAACAATCCCAAAGACAGCAAAAGATTTCGGATTCGAGACTCCAAAAAAAATACTCTTTCAAGGACGAAGACGTTCCAGTCATTTTCGAATCTCTCTTTGAAAATAACAAGATAAAAAGCTTCCACCTATTGCAAATCAGGAGGAAGCTGATAACATTTCGGATCCAAAGTATTGTGCATACCACAGGAGGATCCTTCATCCCACCAAGGCTTGCCTCGTTCTCAAGAACAGCATCCAAACCTTGGTTGAAGCTGGCGTCATAACACTAAACTAAGCCCAGTGAGAGCGGCAATACTCCGACAAGTATAAGAGTATAAACTGCTCCTTCCGATACTGCAATAGGTATATGAGTCTAAATTGTTTCCTACCGTTGATGGGAAGTTCCTGGAGAATTTTAATAACTAATATTCTTAAGGATAACTCAGTCATGTAACTGAGTACAAAGTCAGACCCAGTCCCATAAAGGAAGCTAGGGGTGGATGATTCATGTAACGGGAAGTTCCCGGAAGAATGCTACATGTAATTTTCTTAGGGATAACCCGATCATTACAAACAAAGTGATAAACACTAAAACCCCACTGTGATTTCTGAACACTCTTTTGTTGACAACTCACAGTCTTCCACCACAAAATCCCCCACCGATCAGACTAATTGATGGTGAGACCAACAAAATTCCTTTCAGTTAAATCCATTTAAACTTTTGATGTATCTGTGCACTCAACATCCTCATTGTTAGAGTCCGGACATGGTACTCGGAATTTTAATATCTTAATCCTTAACGAATTGTCAAACCCCTTCGTGTTAAGTTCTTATCACTTGACACCAAGAATCCCCATTGAGTAATAGGTACAAGTCAACACTCCCTCTGTGATTTGTACTCTCACTCCCACTGTTTACCTGGTCAAACCTTCTTACATTTAGGACCACAACCAAAATCCCCTCTCGATTCCTCCAATAAACGAGAGGTTCACAAATTGAGCGATCAAACTTTCCTACAGTTAGGATCGTCTCAAAACTCCCACTCGGTCAAACCTTCCTACAGTTAGGGCCAAAGCCAAAATCTCCTTTCGATTCCTCCAATGAATGAGAGATCCACTTTCAAATCGAGTGATCAAACATTCCTACAGTTAGAATTACCTCAAACTCCCCCTTGGTCAAACCTTCCTACAGTAAGGACCAAAACCACAATTCACTCTCGATAAACGAGAAATTCATCTTTAGTTCGGTAATCAAACCTTCCGACAGTTAGGGTTATCCGAATCTTTTCGATTCTCGGAGTGGAGATCCCACTCTTAGTTTTACCTGCCCGGATTCTTGAAGTGGAAATCTCACTTTGAGTTTCCTTTTGCAACTAGAGATAGAATATAAAATTCTTCCTCTTCAGCTTTTGGAGATAGAATATAAAATTCTTCCTCTCCCGCATCGGGTTCGTCTTTGTCCCAAGAGAAGACACTACTTTTCAACTCTCAAAATCCGCGCCTTACACGCATGGGAAATTTTATCCCGAAACCTAAGTAGGGATAAGTCGGTGCCTAATACGGGTTGCCGGTTAGTCTTTGACCGTAAAAAAGGACAAAAGCCCACATATTCGACATTGTGGCGGGTCGTTATTAATAACGCCAAAATCCGCGCCTTACACGTGCGGGGATCTTTATCTCGACTCCTAAACAGAGATAAGCCTACGCCTAACACGTGTTACCGGTTTAGTCTTTCACCGATTGAAGAAGACACCAGAATCCAGTCTGGGACATTTTATCCCGAAGCCTAAGTAGGGATAAGTCAGCGCTTAACCCGCGCTGCTGGGTGGTTCGTTCCCATAAAAACGACCGAATCTACGTATTCAGTATCATAGCAACAAAAATCCATGCCTTTTATGCATGGGGAATTTTATCCTGAATTCTGAGCAGGGATAAGTCAATGCCTAACACGCATTGCCGGTTAGTTCTTAACCGTAAAAAGAACAAAAGCCCACATATTCGACATTGTGGCAGGTTGTTATTCATAACGCCAAAATCCGTGCTTCACACGCACTGGGAATTTTATCCCGAAGCCTAAGTAAGGATAAGTCAATGCCTAATACGTGTTGCCGGTTTAGTCTTTCACCAATTGAAAAATGTTAGACCCTAGAGGGGAGTGATAGGGTCTTATGCTAATCTAATCTGATTAAATGCTAATTAAAAATTAATTAACAAGTTATCCTAGCAAGTATAAAATACAACAAGATATGTAAGCTAGGATAAGCAATATGAACAACAAAGAGACATATCCTATATGATAAAAATATATGCAAGGATATATAAACTAGCACAAGATGATATATCCTACAAAGGAGATATACAATATGATATATGCAAGGATATGAAACTAACACAAGGGGTAAACAATATGAACTAGATAGTGGATCATAAAAATAATGAGCTATGGACAATGGCGAAATGAGCAATGAGCACAAGTATAAATAAACGCCAAAGCACACTCAAACACAAGCAAATGATCACGGAGTTAGGACCTTCCGTCCTACGTCTCCGCTCCCTACTCCCGGGGAGAAATCCACTATTACAACCGGGTTTTCTACGCTCACCCGAATAACGTTTACACCTCACAGTGTCGGTTTTCAACACTCATCAATCAACGTTCACAATCACTCACAATGTCGGTTCTCAACGCTCACCGATCAACGTCACTCCTCACACTCGGTTTTCTAGTTCACCGAAAACTTCACAACACACTCGGTTTTTTAGCTCACCGAAAACCTTATAACACTCACAATGTAACAAATATAAATTTGTTCTCTACAATAAATAAGAACTCAATTAAGCACAACTCAATGTTACAATCTCTCACAACCCTAATATACTATGTATGCAAATACAATAAGCTCAAAGTGGGTGTGTGTAATAATGAGTAAATAAAATCTAAACTCAATATAAATAAAAGCTAGAGTTGAGTTTAGGAAAACTTCTCTAGATGACAAGAGAGAGATGGATTGAATGCCCAAAATACAATGGATAATCTCCTCAAGCTCTTGTAAAACTTTTTTCATAAACCAAACCCTTAAACAAGCTTAAAACAAGCTTAAACTCTTTTTAAAACCCTTGTTTAAAAACTTCTTAGCTTACTTGAAAGAGAACAGCAATAGGGTATTTATACCCACTCAAAATCTCAGCCAAGAACCCCAAGCAAAAGACTAAAAAGCCCAAAGCAAACAGTTTAGAAAAATAGCCGTTGGAAACCAACGGTCAAATCGGTGGTCGATCGTGGAATTCTCGCGGTCGACAGCGAGCAGCTCAGAAACAGGGAAAAACTAACAGAGAGTTCGACGGTCGACCGTGAGAAATTTTCAGCTGACGGTCGACCATGACGGTCGACCGCGAAAGTTTCTGCTGCCACTATGCAAAGGACTCAGGCGCGGTCGACCGTGGCGGTCGACCGTGAACTGATACATGAAAATGAAGTTCTGAAAACTATTTTTCTGACTTTAAAAAACTGTTTAAAAATATCAAATAAATTCCAAAAAATGTAAAACTTTAGGGAATGATTGTAGACATGATAATAAACATGCTACAATAACTGGTTTCTAAAAAGGACTTCCCAAATGAAAAATATCATCATTTTACAAAATAGTCCAAAACATGAAAATATAAACATGTGAATTTTGACATTTTGGCTAAACCATATTTTGAAACTTTACAAAATAATTATGTAGACTTAATAAAATATGTATATGATTATTATTAAGTCCAAAAACTAAGAATACAATATTTTTACAAATACAATAGAAAATAAAACATATGAGTATGTATATGAAAATATATTTGTTTCATATCTAAGTAGTTAAACCAAATCACAATAATAAATATGAAATATATAATCTCATATTTATAAATATGAAAAAACCAAAACCATGCATGTATATATATAACTATATATATACATAGAAACCAAATATGTGTGTGTATATGATATTGAGCTTAGAGTATCTAAAATACATAATTTAAAACCTAAACTAGATTACCCAAGCTTGATTGGTCTTCAATATGCTTGACTTGGTAATCTCGCGGATGAAGCTTGAACTTGATCTTTAACTTTGAATTGTAAGGCTTCAACCCGACATTCCGCCAACCTCCATTGGATATGATCGTTGAAGCTCTATTCCATCCACCCTCCAACACGTTGTTTGCCTAGAATAAATACGAAAACACAAACACTAGACAGACAACATTAGAAGTAAATTATTTGTTAAACATCATCAAAACAAGAAGGCCAACAAAAAAGACATCTGAATCCAGTCTGGGGAAGGTTATCCCGAATCCTAAGTAGAGATAAGTTAGCGCCTAACACCCATTGCCGGGTAGTCTATTCCCGTAAGAAAGATGAAGTCTATGTATTCAATATTGTAGCACTAAAAGAGTTAACTCTTTTAGCATAACGTTACGTGCGGAACGGATTTAAATAATCTGCATGCTAGCCCAACTCAAACGGTAGTCGGTAAAGGCTAATCAAACCCGTTGATGGTTAAGAATTTGCCAAAAATTCTATAAATGCGGGGCATTAACGTATCAACTTCATTAGTTGGTCTCGTGACTTGAGCATCTAACGACTTCATGATAAGATCCATATCTACAGACGAAACAGCTTTAACAGTTGGTCCTACAGCCCCAACATTTGGGACCGCCACGCTCTAATGCCTTAAGAGCTTAAACTGTGTAGACTCCAGCAAACGTACGAGTATAAACTGTGTTAACGTCGGTCAATGTGTTACAGTAAAGATCGATGTCGATCAACGCATCAGCAATCTCGCCAAAATAAGGCAAACGATGATTTCAGGGAGTTCAATCGGATTCAGATATGAATTTCTGACGAAGGTGATCAGTTCAAAGACAACTCAATGACACGAGCTAAGTTCAGAAATTTACACACCAACTTCAATTCAAGATTTCGACAACGGTCAGACGATAAACGCAGCGCCGAAAGAACTTCATCTATTCGACAAAACACTGAATAGACTAAAGGCTGAAGAAGTCAAGAATTAAAACAATTCACAGGTCCCTATACAAAATTGAGGAAAAGGCCTATCTTATCCAAAACCTTCCAGACTCTTCTATAAAAGAAATGAGTCTGAAAATGCCTATAGATGTCTGTACACAGTTCAAGACAGAGAGAAGATGACGAACGTCGCTATCCGAGTCTAAGAGGATTATCTGATGCTGACAAGCGCATGAAACAAAACGGCAAACCAAGTGGCCTGCGCGCTCATCAATCAGCTCACGCGTGTCGGTCAACACGTGCGCATCAATCAGTTTGTGTGTGTCGGTCAACACACATGCGCGTCGGTCAACACGCGGTCATCAATCAGTTCGTGCATGTCGGTCAACACGCGTAAGTCAATCAGTTCGTGCGCATCGGTCAACACGCACTCGTTAATCAGTTCGTGCGCGTCGGTCAACACGCGCTCGTCAATCAGCTCGTGCGCGTCGGTCAACATGCGCACGTCAATCAGTTCGTGCACATCAATCAACACGCGCACGTCAACCACACGCACATATCAACCAACGCGCGTTTGACGGTCAGTCCCACAACGAAGCGTGCAAGCCAATGAGTCGATCAAATACGCAAAACGATAAAATACAAATCCTGAAAAGTCAGAAAACAAAAGTTTAGCAAAAAGCTAGACTTCTCGCGCAAGCGTGGATCAGTAGGAACTGACCCGCGGGGGGGGTGGATTTAACCGACCCACGCCCGCGTGGGTCGGATTCAACCGACCCACGCCCACGCGGGTCGGATTCAACCGACCCATGCCCCTCGCAGGTCAGCAACGTCCCCAATGCTGTTTCGACCCCAGGACGCGTTTTTGACGGTTTTGTGCGGTTTTCTCGGGATTTATCTGTTCGAGGGGTTCTTAACTGACTTAATCTCATCTACAAACGTGGTTAGGCCATTATCTACTAAAGATAAGGCCAAATCCATCATTCTCATCTGAAAACCCCCCAACCAAAGCCTATAAATACAGGCTTAGGGGCTCATCTCACGGGGAGCGATTTATTAAAAAGACGAGGAGATGCTGTCGAACTCCAGAGCTAAGAGTCATGAATTTCAGCGAGGGTTAGCGAGATCCCAGCGAACTCCAGCATAAAGAAGGAGCTATTCGAAGGATCTGAAGCCCGTACGTCCGTTCCTTAAGATTAGGCTTTGTCTTAATCTCGAGAAGAGCTACTGATTTTGCTTGGTCGATTTCAGCACTTCAATCAAATACTCCCTTGGTGAAGGCGAAGCTCTACCGAATTTTCCATCAACCGGATCCAGATCAAAGGTGATCCATGGATATTGACGTCCCCGACATAGGCCAAGATCTCGCATAAGCAGAAGACCGATAAACGATCTCTCTGCGTTTGTTTTGATGAGAGTTGTAATTTTTGTTTACATTGTGTAAAGAGTCTTATAAAAAGACCGATATTTTTGAACTTATTATAATGATCAAAGTTGTAATGAGTTATACAATGAAGAAAATAATTTTCTACGCAAACAATGGGCTAGGTCTCTTGCACCCCTTGCCCTTTGTAAAGAGCAGGTACATGATCTGGCCTCCCTCTTGTTGCTCCTTGTTACACTGACCTTCCGGATTTGAGAACTTCATAATTTGGTGATATGTGGAAGGGACACCCCACAAGAGATAGTGGGTGGTTCTGCCTAATATGACATTATAGGCCAATTTGAGGTCCATCACCACAAACTAGTGGACTACCAAGGGGTATTGGCCGACCGTTAAGGGGAATGTGATCATCCCTTATGGTTGGAGTGCATGCCCGTAAAGCCGATGAGTAGGCCCTGACATGGATACAATCAGGACTTGTTAATGCCTATTTGGTTGAAGGCGTCGATGTAGAGGACGTCGACCGAGCTCCCCGTGTCGACCATGATCCTCTTGACTTGAAAGTCATCAATGTTAGTCGTACTGATAATAGGATCACCATAAGGCATCTCCACGTCTCTTAAGTCAGCATCGCTAAATGATATGGGCTCTTCTGCCCTTGCCTTCTTGTCACACATGTTCACCCGCAAATGCTTGCTTGGCATATTTGTTCCGAGTGTTGTTAGACGATCCTCCCACTATGGGACCGCCACTGATAGTGTTGATGACCCCCTTATGGCTGGGTTCGAGGGGTCAATTGTCAAGCTGTAGCTGGTGATGAGGTGACCAAGAATGGGACCTCCTACTAGCTTTTCTAGTAGCAACTCCTCTCCTATCTCTCTGGGAGACAAGCTTCTTCAAGAACCCTCTCTGGATTAAATCTTTAATGTCTCTCTAGGGGACTCGATAATCATTAGTGAGGTAACCAAGGTCTCAATGAAATGGACAATATTATCGAGTATCTCAACTTTGAGGGTCTGACCTCATCTTAGGAGGAGCCGTGTTAAGGTACCCCTCCTTTTGGCCCATATAGAGGGCATCAATGAGAGAGGTATTGAGAACAGTGAGGGCTGGTCTTGATGCTGGGTCCTTCCTGTTAGACCGATTTGGAGGGGAGTTGATTTTGGGGAGATGGCTCCCGGACTCATGTTTCAAAAGGAGATCCCTAGGTGACTCCTGTACTCGTTGGGCCTCCTGAGCCTATAGCGGTTACCGGTGTGGCTGGTGTAGTAAGAGTTGCTGAAGTTGGGACTACTGCTATCGCCGGGGTCACCAGTGCTGCTGTTGTTGCCACTACCGCTTTTGTTGCCCTGGCAGCATTCTTATAAGCTCGAACATCTTCCATATCCATGTACTTGTGAGCCTTGGACATCAATTGCTCATAGGTGGAGCATCGTTTCTTGGCGAGTGAGTCGACTAGTTCATTGTTCTAGGCTAGATACAATGGTCGACATGGTGACCATGATCCCTGGGTCGTCAACCTCCAGTCACTTGGCTTAAACCTCTTGAAATAGCTTTGTAGGATCTTTCCAGGTTTCTGCCTCATCTGAATGAGCATGTGGGCAGGCAACTTCTGCTTGGTGTCAGCCAAGAAGTGGTGCACAAACTTCTGGCTGAGCTGCTCGAATCTATCGATGGATTTTTTTAGGGAGTTCCACCAGCTTAGCGCTTCCTGATAAGATGATGGGAAAGCACCTACAGATAATGGCTTCAGGCATCTACAACATGCTCATCATGTCATAATAATTTTAGACATGCTCCGTAGGGTCTTCCTCGCCATTGTACTTTTCTACCTAGAACATCTTGAATTTCTCACAGGTGGCATTCATGATGTCATCGATGAGAGGAGTGTTCCCCCAATGGCTTCGGTGATAGGTCGATAAGTTCGATCATAACCGGTGGCCATATAAGTAGTTGAGGATCTTGCTAGACTCCTAGGGTGGTGTTCTCCCTTCCATCATGATCGGGATTAGGACTTTCCCCAGTCGTCTTCGTGTATAGAGGGTAGAGCTGTTGAGGATAGGCTTGGCGAGTCGGCTGTCATGGAGGAGGAGACACGTGCTTGACGCAGCTTCTCTGCTATCCGGCATGGGCATCATGTAGAGGTGGAAGAGCCTTTAGCTGGGCTCCTATTGGAGGATGAGCTGCCGAAGGCTAGCCCCCTAATTGTTAAGGAGCAGCAGGGTGAGTGGGTTAGGGAAGAGCGATCAGATGGAGGAGTTCTACGGTGAAAGGAGCGAACTGCTACAGGAAGGCTTGAGTGATTCGCTGGGTGGATTCCTCAAGATGAGCATGCGTGACATTGTTTGGCTGTGGCTCTCCAGGGAAGAACTGATCAAGCATATGCTTAGAGTCAGACATGATTGCTCAGAGAAGAAAGAAGATCTCACGGTGGGCGGCAAACTGTTGATGTATGAAATCACACAGTCAAATAACGGATTGATTAGGTTGAAGGAGGTCCTCTAACTCTCCGAAAGTCTGGTTATTGAGCAAGCTATGCTTCCCTGCACAAGTAACAAATTGTAAGAAGGCAGGGTCTAGTTCCCCAGCTATCCTCCAATGATCAAATCAGTAATTTGCTTGAGTGGAGAAGTAAAAGGAACTACGGTAGTTCTTAAGTTTAGAGAGTAGTAATAAAAGCTTACCATGTAATTAAAAATAGTATTCTTTTTATAGTAGTGGTAGGAGGGTAGAAAGGTAAATTCGGCTGAGCATGGAATGACGACCACGTCAGCCTTAACTTTACAAGTTCCAGCCGACGAGTAGGGAAGAGGTAACTTTAGTGTTTAATGTGAAATGATGGGGGATGTGCGGTGCCGACGTGGTCCGATGTGTCATAAATACTATTGGGGGCAAAGGAATGATGGCACCTATAATGCATTTAATGACATTTATTACGAGGTGATTGGTCATTAGTGTATAGGAGGGGGCTCGAGGTTCTACTCGTCTGGTGGTCGAGAAGAACCGCCTTTTGAGTTGCCTTGCAAGGTGTCAGCCGAGTGGAGGGGTTAAGCAATCGACTCATCTAGGGAAAGACACATAACGCCTTTCAGGTCGTCAACATATGACCCATTTCAAGTCGTCTTCACAGGATGTCATTTTCGCGGTCGTCTTCGAGTCGTCTTCGCAGGATGTCGGCTTGTCGAGTAGACCAAATTGGGCTTCTGGCTATCTTAAACTTTTTGACTTAATTATGCATAATGTGAGACACTTGTCTGCCATCAATTAAAGATTATTTCTCATCACTAAAATAACTGTAACATATAGTTAACATGTGATTGTTAAATTGACAATTATCAGTTAAAGTTAACAACCAAGTCATGTAGTTAACAACTGCTTCCCACACTACATGTAACTAGGAAACTTAACATGCATCTTCTATACTTAACATATGTCACTTCACATTAACACTTGTTTCCTAAAATTAATATTTCTTTTACAAAAGCAGCAACTATGTCTCTAGTTTAATGATTACATATAGGTTTTGAGGTTCTTCTGGATATATTATAAGAAGCGGAAGTCTCTTTCTCTACAATAGTGTATGGTTTGATCTCTATGCATCCCATATTATGAGCATGCTCTACTATACACTTGATATCATTACTGTTCTCAATGGGAAAAATTAGATTGTTTTCTTTTTCAGATTTGTATTTTAATGAGAAGGGATTATACGGAACTTTCAACCTCTTCGATTGATCAAACTTGAGTTCCAAAAAAGCCATTGAAGAATTTACCTTTAGAAAAAGCTATCTCGTCTAAGGAGACCATGCAAATGAGAGGATTTTTGGCCATTTATGAAGGAAATTATAAGGAGTAAATTAGAGAATTTTAGGACAAAGGGGAGGATTAAAGGTTGAAGAACATTAAAATCAGCAAAGTAAATGATACTGAATTTGGTATCTTCTCTTTATGAGAGCAATAAAGGAGGGAAGCATCAAAAATTCCCTCCAAAATCCCTTAAAATTTTCAATCATATCGCATTCAACGCGATTTCATTTAGCAAGTAGCGAGATGACGTTTTTGATGGGTGGAGATTTTGCCAAATCTGTGAATGGGAGGGGTAGTTTAGGGTTTTTGGGAAAAATATGACATCCTATTTGTATACTAGTAAGCTAGAGGGCCAAAACACATGAGGTATTTCAATTTAGGGTTATGTAAATGCCTACGAAACTAAGGGGATTAGTCAGTTTGGGATCTCACTTTTGGGGCTAGGCATATTTTTCCATATTTGTTTTGCAACTTGCTTTATTTTGCTTCAAGTTGTTAGGTATACAATATTTTTTTAAAGGGAAAAATGTTTCAAGGCCCTAAAAAAAAGATCCGGTTGTGGCCCAGACCCAGCAAATAATTCCCTTAGCATTTAACCCCAAAAAATAGTGAAAATTGTGGCCCAGTCCCAAAAGCCCATTCATATACATGTATTGGGTGTATTTTGACCAACATACCTAAATTACCCTCATCTCTCTCACAGGAAAACCGGCTGAATGGGTTCCTCCTTTGGCGACAACCGCTCCCATCGCATTTAAGGCAAAGCGACGGAGGAAAACGGGGGAAAAAGCGCGCGCTCCCTCCATTACTGTGCTGCTTCATCAGCCTTTATTATAAACCGGTTAGTTCTAGCTCTCACTCTCTCATTAATGAAATTAGGTTTTGTTCTTCAATTGTCAACCACCCTCATGCGCCTGAAATCCCCTCAATTGCTCCTCAACTCCCCATAACTATCCTCTAACTGTCCTCATAACTCTCAACCACCCAATGGTCGCCGATGACTTGATTTGCATGGTGTCTTTAGGCGAGAATGCCATATTTATGAAGCTAAGGTCGACAACAAGCTTTTATGAACTGAAATATGGTGTGGCTGAAAGATTAAAAGTACCTGAAGAATCTTTTTTCTTGATATATAAATCTGAGAGGCACCCCAACATGAGTTTTTTAGTTGAGAACGAAGATGACCTGAAGTGCATGTTGGAGCACAATCGAAATATTTGTTGTACGGAGATTCATATGTAGGCTGCTATTAATGTAGAGTGTTCCACATCAGGGAAGAATCAGAAAGTTATTAGCGAAATGTAAGTAATTAATAAACTCTTTATAACATTGTGCTTAGTGTGATGTAAACACTGTTATCTTTTGGTCAACTTTCAATCACCCCTTCTGGGCTTTAAATCCCCTGAATGTAACCGTATAACTGTCCTCATAAATTTGAACAACCCCCAACGATTCCAAAGAGTTGATGAGCATGGTGCCATCAGGCGATAATGCTATATTCTGCATGATTTGAAGTGCACATTGGAACACAAGCAAATAACTAGAATTGTTCTAATTAAAATGCAAGATGTTGATGCCAAGTAGTGTCCTACTCCTGAGGAAAAAACAGAAAGTTATTACTAATTTCTAAGTAATACAATGAACTCTGTTTGAAACTGGGATATGTGTGATGTTGAAATTGTGATTTCAGGTTTTGATGCTACTTTGGGGAAAAATAGTTGTCATCGCTGATGAGTACATTTTAACCCTTCAGCTTACAGGTTAATTATCTAAGATATATGTTAACTATTATATGAACATGTTAACTCTCTTTGGAACATGTTATACTTTTCTTGAACATGTTAACTTTCGTCGTTCTGTGTTAACCATGTCCATTGTCTGTTAAATTCCACTGCTCTATGTTAAGTTTTACTCAAAATGGTTAATTTTACACCCAGTTAGTTAACTTTTGGTGTGCTGTGTTAACCATGCATATTGTTAACTTTCGTCATAGTGTTGTTAACATAAGTTATAAGAAGATAATTTAACATAGTGTGCAGGATATCTCACTGGTTGATTAAATTGTGTAACTGGGATGCCTCTTTGAATGCAGATTATAGTTGTCCTCCTCCAGGAAATGCATCCAATTCAGAGAAAATCCAAACTGATTTTCCGTCTGGTGAGATTGTAATGAGGGCTGATGATATTCTCAATAACACTTCGAGCATTCCTCAATGGTGGCACACAATATTAACTGAAAAGGGGCAACAATTTGAAATCGTAACTGAATTGAGACTAGCTTTGCAATACTATTCCATGGCCAAAAAATTTGAATATGAATTTGTAAAGAATGAACCCAAATGTATCCGTGTTTGTTGTCCATATAAGGAGACGTATGGATGCCCTTGGATGCTCTTTGCATCTCCTGTTAAAAATGATAAAAGAATGGAAATCAAAAGGTTTGTGAATGAACACAGTTGCGGACATCATTCTAACTTGTCAGGGCAATCACGGGCATCTCGCAAGTTTATAGCAGCCTAATTGCGACCAGTATTAAAGGCACGATCTGAAATCCGCCCAATTGATGTGCAAAAGGACTTCCTCACTCGATTTGGATTGAGACTTGAATACAGTAAGATATGGTGGGGCAAAGAAAGAGCGCATCAGGATATGTATGGTCATAGCTATGAGGCTTATGATCAATTAAGATGGTAAATATTACAGTTAATTTATAACTTGTGTACAAATATTTATTGTAGCCGCTTTAATGTTAATATAATACCCTTATGTTCTAATGTATTATATTTATTTACGTGTCCAGAAGCGGCATTGTTGTACAGGTATGAGCAAATGGTGAAGCAAACGAATCCAGGAAGCTACATTTGCATTGACCAGAATGAAGGAAGGTTCAGAAACTGTTTATACGTTATGCTGCTTGCATCCAGGGTTTCTTAAATAGGTGTAGACCCCTTTTATTTTTGGATGAGACCTTTTTGAAAGACAGATATAAAGGCATGCTCCTGAGCGCCATAGCCTACGACGGAGACCAAGGGATATTTCCACTTGCGTATTGTATATGTGATCAAGAAAATGTTGATAATTAGAGATGGTTCCTATAAGGCCTGTGGTCCATACTGTATAAAAGGTTGGACCCGTACAATTCCCCCCACCATTTGGTAATTATTTCTGATGCCGACAAGAGGATTCGAGAAGCCGTGAGAGAATATTTCCCTGAAGCAATTCACTCACGCTGCGTTCTGCATCTAGTTGAAAATTTTAGATCAAAGCTCAAGGATTTGGGAATGAAGGCAAAGGACACACAGGTTTTGGGGAATTTTCTCCAAACTGCTTGCTATAAATACACTATAGCGAAATGGAACGACTACATGAAGGAAATTTATGAGATAGCTCCAGTCGCATATGATATTGCAATTAATTACTCTCCAGAGCATTGGGCAAATGCCTTCTTCACTGACATTAGGTATGCATTCAATCATTATGACGTTTTGCAGTTGATGTTAACTGTTATGCATATATGTGAAGTATCCTTTTTATAGGTTAACCTTCGCTGATATATGTTAACTTTCACCAATATATGTTAACTATGATGTTTTTATGTTAGCCTTTAGCAGTATAGGTTAAGTTTTATGGCCACTTGTTAATAATATCACATACTATATGCCCATCATACTTCCTATTATGTTGTCCTTTGCAGATATGGCCATGTAACCTCTAATGTCGTAGAATCCTTTAACAGCTGGATTCGTGAAGCCCGATTGTTACGTATCCTGCAAATGGTGGAGCATATCCGAAAATAACTTATGACTCGCATGAACAACAGACGGATAATGGCTGGTAAGTGGACAAGCTATCTTTATCCTAAAGCTGAGCAGATTGTTAGAGAAAATATGGAAAAAGGGCGCACTTTAGAGATTAAGCAATCTAGAGATGATATTTTCAAAGTGCAATCACATAGAACCACTCACGTTGATTTAGAGAATAGGACATGCACTTGCCGAGCTTGGGACGTAACCCGTATTCCTTGTGTCCATGCTTGTGCAGTCATTATTTATATGAAAAGAGATGTATATCAATATTGTGATTGGTTCATGTCCGTAGAAGTGTTTAAGAAGAGCTACGACGAAATATTATATCTTATATCAGACTATGAGAAGCGAAGTGTGCCCAAGGATGAAATCCAGATTTTGCCACCAATTACCACTAAGAGGAGGGGAAGAAATAGAACAAGACGCATAAACAACAGAACCATATACAAACGGCCAGTCAAATATTCTCGGTGCAAAGTTGAAGGTCACAATAGAGTAACCTGCAATGAGCCCATCCGTGACTAGTGTGTTTCAGCTTCTAACAACAATACTTTTGTATGAGACATATAGATGGTTTTAAAGTTGTTAAGTATATAGCGTTGTACTTTTGCAATCTGTGATAATGCAGGCTATATTCATTTTTTTCATGCTATTAATAGAAACTGCAAGCATGAAATACGTTTTCAGATCTTCACCTGTCATGGAAAGATTCAAACGTTTAAATGGGTGACATCTCTAATATATTAGTCACTGTTCTAACGGCTAGCTGCCAAACTGTTCCAACAGCAATATTCCAACGGCTATTAATTTGTTCCTTATGCAATATATAATGTGCACATAGCAAAGTTATAATCTTAATAGAAGTTCTAACTTTCCCTTCATTCCCTCTTGAGATTGCGAGATGAAAACGTCAGAGGGTGTTCAGTCATGCGAAGAGGTATGTTGTTTTTGTAACATTCCAACACCCATGAGGCAGTGCAAAAATGAGAGTAATAAGGGTAGATACTTCTAGGGATGTGCAAATTTTCTAAAGAGGCAATGCAAGTTTTTTGCTTGGGCTCACAGTAAAGATGCAATGGTAAGTAGGAATATTCCAGATTGCCCAGAAGTCTCCGTTGAAGATGATATGGCGTTCAAGGCAAAGCAGTTGAAGAAAGCACTAAAGGAAGAAAACCGCGAAGTTTAAAAATGGAAACTTTGTTTATTCTTCCTGTGTTGTTTTTGTATGGTTCTAATTTTCATCATCTTTGTCATCTGTAAGATGAAACTTAATTG
>BQKN01066961.1:110747-130599 GCA_022839385.1 Asparagus kiusianus | reverse complement strand
TGGTTTCACCTTGGACTGCAGCCTTGTGTGAACCCAGGGGCGTCACAAGTTATAAGGGCAATTTTGTCTTTAGAGACGAACTGTGCTCTCAGAGTTGTCTCAGAAATGAAAAATGGGCTGAAACATTATTGAGTTTGGTATTGGGGGCTTGTTCACACAAAAAAAAATACAGGGGGCCTAGTCATAACCGGATCTTTTTTTTTGGGGCCTTGAAACAATTTTTCCTTTTTTAAAACCAGATGCTAAGACTATTATTTTTTTAGCTCATTTCACACTAATACTGACGACATTAATTGGCTCAATTTTGCTAATGTTATATTATCTTTTCTACTAGGTTTAGGAGTGAGTAACTGTAGGTTCGGTTGAAATGATAATTTTCATTGTCAAGCCAAATCAAATCATTCTAAATTTGAAAACAAAGGGACTTATGTTTATTTGATTTTGATTTGGACCCACTTACTTAAGAAAAATGTATTGTTTTAGCTTAAAAGAAAGTCACAGATCAAGAAGTTGCCGAAATATGGATTATTAAATGTAAAAAAAATAATACAAATTAATATCAATTGAAAAAAGAGTACAGAAAAGGGAAGAAAAATGAAAAGAAAGAAAATTTGTTGATTTTGAGATATGAGAGAGCGGTTGTTTCGATTAGTCCGGATAAAACTTCTCGCAAATCTAACCGAACTATTAAAATTCGGGTATAGTTCGTTCAATTTAATCGGTTCAAACCGATCCATACCCACAGGGCCACACCCCTATTTGCTCCTCCGTTCCCCCACAGGAAACAATCCTCCCTTCAGAGTCCCGAAAACTTGCAATTTGCAGATACGAACAGATACTCTTCATGTAATTTCGTGAATGTCAGGGTGAAGACTGCAAAATAAGTCGACATCAGTTAAAACTCCCTTACTCCGTCTGTGCGAAGCGGCACGCTGACTCCGTCTCCTTCCGGTCCCCGACAGATCCCACTTGGAAACCCTCGAAAGCCCAAATGAAAACAGCGACCTTTTAAAATCATTTGGAAAAAAAAAAACCCTAACCCTAACCCTAATGGAGCCCGAAGAGTCCTATAGTTTCCTCAAATCCCCAATCCAGCATCCACCGTCGCGTCAAAACCCGTGCTAGAGCCCCGATTCGAGTCTTCCCATGGGCTGCGCCTGCGGAAAACCCTCGGCGATCGACGACAGCAGGGATACAGCGGCGACGCCGGCCACGACGGCGGAGGCGCCGGCGAAGCTGACGTCGTATTCGAGGAGGGATGACGTTGTGGTTGAGAAGAAGCAAGGGAGTGAGCCGATTAGGGTTGGGCATGGGGTTGAGGTTGAGAGGAGGCAACGTCCGAGGAGCAATTCGGGGCAGCTGCTGCAGTTGAGGGTTGTCGGTGGAGTTCCGAAGGGGGTGGAAGGGGAGCAGGTGGCGGCGGGGTGGCCGGCGTGGCTGGCGGCAGTGGCCGGAGAGGCGATCAGGGGTTGGGTCCCGAGACGGGCTGATTCCTTCGAGAAGCTTGATAAAGTAAGCTCCTTGTACTCTTTTTGTAATTGTACTGAAATTGCATGTGGCATTACTACAAGTTGAGTAATGAATTTGGCACTATGCTTTGATGTCTATTATGTTGTGGCATAATGTTTGATACTAAATTGTAAGGTTCCTGTACTAGGACATTTCCTTGTACTCTTATGGGTAGTATACCGAAGTGTGTTGCAGCTTGAATTGGGCCCATTGTAAGAAAACATAATTACAGATCTAGAAGATAGCAATGATATTGGCACTATGCTTTGCTATAATGATTTTGGCACTATGCTTTGCTATAATGATTTTGGCACCGTGCTCTGATATCTATAATGTGGATATTGTAGATAACTTGTTATTGCAGGCATAATGTTTGGAAGAAAATTTCAAGCATTTGCTTCGATGGAGGGTGCTGTTGAGTCATTTATTGAAATGTTATTATCTGATGGTAGGATATATGATATGCATTGTATTCTGATTTACTGATTTTATGACCATAGGAGATACAATTTTTTCTGGACGTTCCTCATAGTTAAGGTTGAAGACTTTGTTAGATCTTTAGTATAACTTTCTTGGGAATTCAGGACATGAAAATGCTAGTAATCACGCCATGTATCTGTGGTCTATGGTTATGCTAGAAATGAGTTTAATCGTAAACTTGAAGGTTTGTAAGTGCATATGCATTCTTTCCATTGAATCAGATATTTCTTCGGAAGGAAATGTGGGATCTTGGTTTGCACTAGGGGTAAAGCAATATAGTGTGCTACTCTTATCCTCTTTGTTCGATTTTTTTTTGAGTTAGGAAGCAGCACATGCACAATTTCTCTTTCTGCTACTGTATACAAGTATTTTTTGGAAACTCTAGCTGACCATCTCTATGAGTCGTTCAATTATATGATACAATTTCTCTTTCTGCTAATGTATACAGGTATTTTTGGAAACTCTAGCTGACCATCTCTATGAGTCGTTCAATTATATGATACAATCTTGCTTTTACAGATTGGCCAAGGAACCTACAGCAATGTTTACAGGGCCCGTGATTTGGACAATGGAAAAATTGTTGCATTGAAAAAAGTTCGATTTGATAACTTAGAGCCTGAAAGTGTACGGTTTATGGCAAGGGAGATCCACATTTTGCGCAGACTTGATCATCCAAATGTAATAAAGTTAGAAGGCTTGGTAACATCAAGAATGTCCTGCAGTTTGTACCTTGTATTTGAATACATGGAACATGATCTTGCTGGCCTCGCTTCTTTTCCTGGAATGAAGTTCACAGAGTCCCAGGTATGTGGCAAGTATAATTGCCCCCCCCCCCTCTGGAATAATTCATTTTCTATATAGAAATGTCAACTCTCTTCCTTGCTAACCTTCTCTCACTTTCTCTGGATTAATACTGAAGTGCCGCCTGGCATTTTGAATAATAAATTCATAAACTTTTGTGTTACAGATTAAATGTTACATGCAACAACTACTTCGTGGCCTTGATCATTGTCATACACGGGGTATTCTACATCGGGATATCAAGGGGTCCAACCTTTTAATTGATAACAGCGGCATCTTAAAAATTGCAGATTTTGGCTTGGCAAGCTTCTTTGACCCTAGTCAAAACCATCCATTAACAAGTCGCGTAGTTACTCTTTGGTATAGGCCCCCAGAGCTTTTACTTGGGGCCACAAATTATGGTGTTGCTGTGGATTTGTGGAGCACTGGATGCATCCTTGCCGAAATGTATGCAGGCAAGCCAATAATGCCTGGAAGGACAGAGGTAGAATCCTTTATCAAAATTCTCTGCCTAATTGAGTGGCTAGTAGGAGGAAACATCCATATGAAATTCTAAGGCTAAAATTGATAGAACAATATGCAACTCAATTTTGCCATACACTGACTTGACGAACAATAGAAAGTTACTTAAGCTGAAAAGTTCGCTGGACTACATCAAGTTAGTTATTGCCTTGGTAATCAATATTGTGCATTTCTGGTGACTAGTGTAATCTGGGTTATGAAGTAATTGCCCCACGACGTAGTGACACGTTGCATATTAGGAGTTTGAGTCCCTCTGCAATTATGCATACATGATTTGCAGTGATTAAAAGGAATAGTGTTGCATATATCTTTTGTTACCTTCTTCATCTTAAATTCTTCTCCTCTTCATTATTTTCATCCAGTATTTTTTTTTCTTTCATTTTTTTCTATGAGACACTGATATGGGACTGTTGCATGTGAATTGCATCCTCATATGGGTTATCCCATGAACCCAATGAGTCCTCATACTTGTTCTTGGGTTTGATATTTGCTCGTATATGTGAATTGCATCCTCATATGGGTTATCTTATGTCTTTGCATCTTCTACATTTCATCATAGGCTAGATATCATAGTCACTAAGCCTATTCTTCAATCCCAATTTGTTTTCCTTTTCCATAGAGTCCATAACTGTATATCTTATAATGCTGAAGTCAGTCTTAGATGAATAATCTCGTCCTCTTCTAGTCATCTTTATTTTAGTGATACGGGTGTATCTTCTTCCTTGCTTCGGGAGCTTAACGATCCTCATGGGAGTTTGAGGATAGATGATTCTCATGGTATCTTGAGAATAAAGACGTGGACGAAGTCGTTGAAGGCGGAAAAAGCGAAGATTATAGGAAAAGACTGCAAGAGGCATTTTGAGCTTCCAACGGTCGACCGCACGTGACGCGGCGATCGACCGCGAGCGTGCACAGCCCAAAGAAAAGTCCCTGGACTTTTCACGGTTGACTGCGACGAACTCGACGGTCGACTGCCAAAACCCTGTAGTCCATTTTGGTTTCGGTCGTTGGATCCGGTCGATCGCGACGGTCTCTGCGGTCGACTGCGACGGTTTCCTGGGCCTTCCTGGTTCGCTTGCGACAATATTTTCCTGTTTGATTTTGTTTTTTTTAATTACAAGTTTGTCATCCACGTTGTAAATTCTATAAATAAGATTGTTTTAGGGTTCTAAACAAGGAGAAATCAGAGAAAGAGATAAGATGTGATATTCTAATCAAGAGATTAGGGTTTAGAGAGAATTGGGAGATTGTTCCTGATTCTAGGGAGATTGTGAGAGAGAGGGATTTATAATCTATTATTCTCATAATCTAGAGAAGGTATTTTCCTTCGTCTAAAACTAAATCGTTCTTGTGTTTTTTTTCTATCTTCTTCACAACCCACTCTTGATAATTCCGCGATCAAGGGTGTTCGTCCGACGACTCGTATCATTTAGGTCTGCAGGAATCTTTTCACTTCCTAGGGTTTGGTTAGCTACTTAGCAGTTCCATTTTCATGATGCAACATGTAACTTATTAAGAAGAGTTAAAGCACATTGCTAAAAACATAGTTACATGGCACCTGGTTCGTCCGGTTCATGGGATGGGTACGGGAGTGTGATACGCCGCTCATTAGGAATCGGGTATGAGGGGGTAGGCTTATATGATACGCCCAGAAATGTGGGACGCTTTAGGTTTGGTCCTTAAATGTTGGAATCACAGGTTTTGCAAGAGTCAAATACTAAAAATATGCTAGTTGACACCAGTAGTGGTAAAAGTAATGGTAAAAGAACCTTGAGAATCATGTTGCAATTAAGGCATGCATACCTTATTTGCTTAATTTCTCACGTTTTCTATAGTTTATTCATTTAAAAAATAGTTATTTTTTCGAAAATTTAACTGGTTTGAATTCTAAATCGGGCGTTGGTGAATCTGGTGGTGTTCCACGCGAATTTGGGATGATTGAACCCGGGTTGTTGTTCGCTATAGTGTCCCAAGTTCCTGACTTTTATGTGCATTATGCATCAGTCACATATTTTGTTGGTACTTGTAGGATTTATCTGAAATATTTTTGTGATTCGAAAGGAAGAAGAAGAGTGAGTTGTAGCATGAGCATGCCATATTGCTGTACATAGTTATTCATGTTAGACAATGTTCAATTTCATCAATCACTCTGGTACTGAAAGATATTTCAATATAAACCTGTTCATCTTTTTGTGGATAGGTTATAATCCCGTGTTATGTGGTTTGAATGTTATACTCTTGTCTATTATTAGGTTCAAATTTCTCCTTTTCTTATCTCCAAATTTGGCTTTAGGTTTAGCTTCGGTTCAAATGCAGTTGAATCCGAGTCTGACCCACTTCTCATTCATGTAGGAATAGTAAGAATCAGATAATGAAACCTTTTGTTCTGAATGCGCTGAAACCATACTTTTGACAAATAAATTTTGCTTTTCTGCCAGAGGGCAAGGCCACTTAGGCTAGCAAGTAGTTTTTCTAGCATCTACAACAGTGTACTTTTACTTAGTTTGAGGGAGAAAGGAACACTTCAATTGGGTGCACAAACAATCTGAATAATTAGTGTATGACAAGATGTCAAGATCCATGTCCACTTCTTATTCATATAGGAATAGTAAGAATCAGATATTGAAACCTTTTGTTCTGAATGTGCTGAAACCATACTTTTAACAAATAATTTTAGCTTATTTGCCAGAGGTTAAGGCCTGCAAGTAGTTTTCCTGGCATATACAACGGTGCACTTTTAGTTAGGTTGAGGAAGGAACACTTCAATTGGGTGCACTAACAATCTGAATAATTAATGTACAATGAGATCCCTGTAAACTTAAGGCAGTGAAAGTTCTAAGTTAGTGAGCTTATGTAACTTCTTAAAAGTTCACTTGCTTCATTTAGTTTAAAATTTTCAGAAGTCCCCGAACAATGCGAGTCATTATCATCAAACACGTTATAGTTTGTCCCGTTCATAATCAAAGCCTTCATATTTGGAAATTTGTTTTGGCTTATGTAATTTTTCTGCTTATTGCTGCGCTGGTTCTTTCATCTATTAGCCTAGTTCAAGAACATATATAGTAATTCACGCCATTAAACCTACAATGAATGAGCCATGATGTTAATATGCTGGTTTAGTTTTCATCATGAGTCCATGTTAAGCCATGTATTTGTTGTTTCCTACACTGTGTGCAGTCACCTGTACTAGCTTTTACCTTGAGGTCAAGTCGAGGTTTAGGCATACATAATTATAAACGGAAATTTTCATCTACATATTAAGTCTACAGCTTCCTTTTCTTTTCTTTTGTTGTGATGGAAATGCACTGTTTACACGATAAGTATTTTCTACAATTAATTGAATAATCCTAAGCTTATACCTTCTGTTTACATATGTAGGTCGAGCAGTTGCACAAAATTTTCAAGCTCTGTGGTTCACCATCTGAAGATTATTGGAGGAAATCCAAACTGCCTCATGCCACCATTTTTAAACCACAACAACCTTATAGACGATGTGTAACAGAAACGTTCAGGGACTTTCCTCTGTCAGCTTTGGCACTTATGGACATCCTTCTTTCAATAGACCCAGCAGATCGTGGAACTGCTGCTTCTGCCCTTAAAAATGAGGTACAGTATACGTTATGTTCTCCTTGGCATTATAACTGTTTTGCAGCTTGATCATTAACTGATTGGTACTATCTCATCCATAAGCTATTTTGAATGATAATCTGTTTTAATAATATAAATTTTGTCATTATTCTTCAACAATCACCACAAATACTTTTGAAGGTTTTAGTGCTTACTGCGGTAGTACATAAACATTTTTTTGGGTCATTATCAAGTCATTGCTAATGTCTTCGTTGATATTTTTTATTAATTATTTTTTCAGTTTACCGTGCACGTTCAGATTCTGCCATTACTTATGCCCTTTCCATTCATCTTTTCCTCTAAGTTATGATGGCTATACCTTACGCTGCCTATTTTGGCATGGTTGATTCCTCTTTTCCCAGCTAATAAAGTTCTCTTTGTTAAGAAAAGAATGTAGCGCAGGGGTGGGGTGGGGTTGGGGGGGGGGGTGCAGCAAGGATGAGCTCGGAGCAAGACACATGTGCCTTCTCTTTTTTTAGAAAAGATTGTAGCTCATGAAGGCATGGGGGGTGGGGCAGGGATGAGCTGGAGCAATACACGTGTCTTCTTGATGGGAAATATAGGAGAGTGCTTGGAATAATTATCTTCCTATTATTTTGAATGATTTCTTGTTTAGGATTTTCTTTAGGAACAACTACTTTGCGTTGTCCTTTCCCTACCGCAAGTATGTAACTAACAGTGATTGGATTTCTAACAATCTCCTCAGGAAGACACATATGTTGGTTCAGGAATTGAAGACTATAGTATTGCATATCCCATTTTTACCACCCCACTACGGAATAATAGGTCTGGTGGACCTCTCCGAATGTAACTGGATAGTCTCGCTGTTTTATAGAGAATCTCGACAACATTGATTTGTACTATTTCCAAAATAGTCTTCTTCAAAACTATGGTATCAGAACAAAGGTTGTTGAATAGAGATTGTATACAATTATTTTTCCCGGGAGTAGAAGTGGGTTGGCCTTTAGTTTATCAACATCTTGTATGCCAATTTATCTTCTGTTTTTGTGTATTTATTCTGGAAGAATCTCCAAAGCTCAGACATTACCATCGAAGATGAACATTACAGTTTATGTGGAGTCCCTTCTGGTCTTAGGCCACATAATTATGGGTATATATGATTCTTTGGCCTTAAATTTCTATTGTGCATCATGGCTTATATGTTCTCTCTTCGAACTTGGTTCTTGGTTCTGATATGTGCCCCTATATTTAACAATATTGTTTCGAAAGGTCTGATCTTTTATCTTCATATGATGTTATTTACTTTTTCAGCCTATTGGTTATTTTCCATCTATATTGCATGGGTACCGGTATGGCTATGGGTACGGGTATGGGTATGGGACACAACAAATTTGTAGAAGGTGGGATATGAGGACACGGGTATATAAATATTTATATATAAGTATTTATAGACACATGTATTATGTATTGGATTCAATAATGTATATGAGAAGAACAGTGAGAATTAAAATTCAAATAACATTTTTTGTTTCTTTTATTAGGCGGATATAAATTGGAATCACTAGTTTCTGAAATATACATCCAAATGACCCGTCAAAATCATAATTACAAACCTGGCATATGTCCAACGGGTTTAAAATTAAACCATGTGTTGTATAATTGAGTGCATGCTTGAATAAATGTATAAATATATGCTAGGAGTGTCCAAGGAGTTTGGGTACGGGTAGTATGGGTACCTGTCTGGTATGTTTTCGGCTTCAAATTAGAAGTACCCAAGTAACGAAGTTTTCCATCTGGCCATGTACAACACTTTCAGTTTTCTTTTCCTAATAAATAGTAAAAACTGACTGATGTTGGATATTTACAGTTTTTCACAACCAAGCCAGTAGCCTGTGATCCTTCAAGCTTGCCAAAATATCCTCCAAGCAAAGAATTTGATGCAAAAGTTCGAGATGAGGAAGCTAGAAGGTTTGTTTAAATAATTGTCTGCTTTCTTTTTGCTAGAATGCATTTCTGTATGTCTTTTGAGATGACTCGTTGTTCCCTTATACTTCTTATCATTTTGATATATTCTATCAATAACTCTGTTAAAGCATAATACTTGAAGGGCTATTTATCTGCAATGATATCTTCCTACATGAGGTTTCACGTAGGTCTAACTGCTTCATATTTTCTGTATACAGAACTTGTTTGTTTTAGTTAACTTTGAAGTTCACTTTGCCTTACAAGCTACAAATTATTGTTTGGATATGCAAGACTTATCTTCCTCTGTTTGAAAGTATTGCACTCCTTTCAATCTTCAGTGACGTTTGGGGATGGGAACCTTGTTATGATTTCTCTAGTTTTGTTCCTAGACATGATTTATATAGCCTTGGAGTTTGTTATGCTTAACAACTTTTATCATGTTCAATTTGTTCATGTCCCACAAAAGCTTATGACAAGACTTGCAAGTTATTTTGAGTAAATGTACTTCCGTTTTTTTGTATCATGTTAACATTAGACACTTTATTCTCCAAAATGTTTATATACTGTTATTTTCTCTGGAGAGATACATGTATGTGTGCATGCATACATATATTTATGGGGGCATAGAGCTTTATGCATGTTGGGGCAATGTCTTAGAGCATACTACTTTGCAAGCCTATGTTATCAAGGTATAAATATTAACAGTTTATTTAAAAAAAACAACAGACAAGGTGCTGTAGGTGGCAAGATGCAAAGACTTGACCTCGAGAAAAGAGCACATAGAGAATCTCAGGCAATCCCTGCACCAGATGCCAATGCTGAACTAGCCATATCAATGAAGGTAATGCTTCTTCCTTTAACTTACAAAACACCTGAACTGGTGAGCTCACATGTGCAGTTTCTGTGCTGACATCTGTATCATTCTTCTCCCTTCTTTTTCTGAGTGTTTTAATAGTTCTGAATGCTTGGAATTTTCTGTTTGAGGGTATCTTAACTATTATCGGGCCAATTCCGTAAAGGATTTTGCAATTTAAATTTGATGTTTTGTCCCATTGACTTGAGTACTACAATGCACATGGTACAGTGTGAGAAAAGGTTATAAAGGAAACTCACTGGACAGGATCTCCCAAATTGAAACTGAAAAATGATCTGAGCCTACTAAAATCTAGTGCAATTTTCATTTCGCAGAAAAAAAAACCCAGCAGTTGCCACGTGTAAAAAAGAAAAAGAAGAAAAAAACAAAGTAGTGGGCAGAATTGGTAGAAAATGCTGGCTGTCATATTCCATGTTTGATAGACGCATGTGTTAGCGTTGGCACTGTTTTAAAAAACCTCCGTCTAGTCCGCTTAGACGTACGCCTAAACCTAGGCGGTACCTAGACCGCCTAACTAGCGCCTAGCGTCTAAACGGTATTTAGGTTGTCCACCTAGATTTTATGAGCGTTTAGGAGAGCAGTGTCTGCTTACGTGGATTGCACCTTGTAGGTCTTGATTGTGATTTTAGGTGTCGTAGCCTACACGTCCTCCAAACCCCATTAACCTGCAAATATTAACACCTCCACTACCTCCTCCGACCTTCAGCAAAACCTCATCGACCACCACTTAAATGAAGAAAGAAAAAAAAACACCCAGAAACCGCTTAGGCGCCCGCCTAGACGACTAAGCGCTGAGCGCCAAGTCCGACGCCTAGAAACGCTCAACGTTTAATGTAACATTGAGCGTTGGACATGTATAAGACATGATTATGGCTTTTGATAGACGTGTACATGCTACATAGTTTACATGTATTGCTGTATTATGTTCTAATGATTATGATGGTGACCATTTCATGAATGCAAGAATAGGTTATGTTCATGTACATCATGCAAAATTGTTATCAGTTAGGATGTCTTAAAGAACTTCCATATTGAAGAAACCATATTCTATAATTTCCACTTTTGTGCTTTGTGTCACTTCAAATTGTGATCTACACCTGAAAGAGTATGTAATATCTAGCTAAATTTGCTTTATGGACTGGGTGCACTAAGGTTACTATCTGATTATTCATTAATGAGATGGTTCAAATTTGAGGTCCGTTGGGCCATAATTAATAATGTCCACATTTATGCAGATTACTACATGGTTGTGGAAGACTGCCTTATGTTTTCTTTTGTATTTCACTGTGAATTTTCTTACTGTGGTTGAAGTGTGCTCAATTACCGGTGGATTCAGCGTCAATATCCTTACAGTTATACTAAATACACTTGGATTGTATTGCTACTGTTAAGGTCATCAGAATCTAGAGGACAGTATTACGTTTTAGATTTCATTCTTTTATGTGATAAATAGTTCATTTTTTACTATGGGCATCATGATGCAATCTCATACTATCAAACTGTCATTTCTTTACTATGTTATTCTAGAAATGGCAAAGTCAAGGCTGTTCCAAGAGCAGAAGCGAGAAGTTTAATCCCCACCAGGAAGAAGTTGCTTCTGGCTTTCGGATTGAGCCTCCAAGACAAGCACAGCACTCAGAACGAACTGAAGATCCTCAGGGTCATTATTCTCATTCTCATAGATCTTCCCATTCAGGCCCCCTGGTGAATAGGAGCCAGTGGACTAAATCTAGAAAACCCGACGGTGGCATGCCCAAAATTTCAGCCACAGCAAATTTATCGGCCTTGTCTGGCTTAGTGGCAGCAAGGAGAAATCCTTCATCTGACAATGCATGTGAAAAAAGTGCTGGTCAATTAGAAGCAGTTGCTCCATCTGGTAGATTTTCTGAATCTGGTAATGGTCTTTCAGATAGAGCCAGAAAATATGATCAGCTATATCATATGCATGTACCTGCGGGTTCTCAACGGAGAGAAGAAGATAGGAACAGCAATATGGACCAGCATATGGTAAGTGGATGTATTTTTTACTAACTTCTATTATTCATATGGTAATTTTTCTGAAAATGTGTTTGCTTGCATTATTTGTTCATTTGCACCGGTGATGGAAATTAGTATATTCCATTACGGTGCACTGTAAATCAAATTATCTGAATTAATCACTATAAACGGGCTTACAAAGCCCAAGTCTTGGCTTAGAATCAGCTTGATAAAAGCTTGTTCAATACCTAAACTAAGCAAAGCTTGAACAATATTTTGTGCTTGTTTAAATAATTGGACGAACTTGAGCAGAATACGACTGGACTCGGCTCAGGATCAAGCTCCATAAGGATATGCTCAATAAAAGCTCCATAATGCTAGATATCTCATAAATGTTCTTCTATTTATTTATTTACACTATATGTTGTTGTTTCAATTGGAATTATCCATTATTTTCATCATCATGATGGATGCTTGCTTACAAAGGAATTAGAAACAAAATTGGTCATGGTTGGAACCTTTGGGCTGCTCTCTTCTTCAGACTCTAGGCTCATGAAGCTTGACGTTTCCCAGGCTAGCGGTCATTTTCATGAAGCTTGATGTCCCCCTGGCTTGGGGTCATTTAGTGCTTGCGCAAGTTTGTTGAATCGTTTTTAGTTATTACATGAACAGAGCATGATTTTTAAGATATCTTTTAGATAATTGAATGAACATAAACATCCTAAAGGTCAGCTCTTTCAGGAAGTTCAGCAACCCGTATGACAACACTAAAATCTACGTGGGTAGACGGTTGAGTAAAGTTTTACTCATAGTGAATTTTATCTTTAAAATTTAAACCTGCTCAGTCTAATGTGAGTACTTGCTTGCATACGCAGTCATAGATAAAGACAGATTCAAGTAGAGACATACATTTACCAACCGTAACTTAAAGGTTTACCGTTATTTAAACTTTTAAGTATCTACTCACAGTATTATATAGGGTTAAGCAAAGACATAAATCTACCAACTGGAACCACGGTTTGCTTATAATGTATCAATATTTACACTTCAGCTTTACATGAAAGTTTTGCATGTGGCTATAACAAAAGTGATTCATTGATGACCCGTTACAATTTTAACCTTAATAAATTAGATGTGCATAGCAGTTTCAGCCACGTATTTGCCCATGCAATATATTTGGTGCACCGTCAAGACCCATTATTGCAATTTCATCTCGCACATATAATCCTTGCAATGCGTCAATTTTCATAGTACACTAACAAACAACAATATATCAATGCCTTTATCCTAAAGTTTTGGGTTAGCTGCATTAATCTTATTCTTCCATTCATTCGGACACTGAACCCCAACCTAAATTTGTTTCATGTGCTTTACTATCTACACAGGGCCATGGGATGTCAGCAAACAAAATTCACTATTCTGGACCTCTTTTGAGGCCATCCGGCAACGTAGATCAAATGCTAAAGGATCACGACCGCCAGATCCAAGAAGTTTTCCGTCGCTCTCGGATGGACAAATCCAAAGCTCGGAAAATCCAAGGTGAATCCAACCATACTGGCATCAAGCCTTTTGATTTGGGTGTTGTTCCTGTTTACCCCTCGAGCAGAGGCTCAGCTCCAATCTTCACATCTAGTCGGGGTTCTGCACAGTAGAATAGTTCTGTGCTTTGAAGTGGGTTCTTTGTGAATTTATTATGATTCAATCAAGTGTATGATTTATGGGTTTCACGGATGGATGAGGGATGTATTATGTATAGAGGTTGATTAGTATGAATCTTTAGAGAGGAGAAATGATTCATAATTAATTGAGCCCGCTTTATCTTCATTGTTGGTCTTTGAACTTTCAGCCGGCCAGAGAGTTGTTTGTGCTTGCTTGTATCCTAAGCTTGCCATCTGTTTCCTTGGTCATGTTAGAGGCTGGAAGAAGCCCTACAATTTTTTTTGGACCACTGCGAAATTCTGTCGGATACATGTGCTCTGCCTTAGCACAACCACAAACAGGTATAGCGTCTTTTTAATGTGTTAGATAAAGTTACCCATTTTGCATCCATACGTGTTACTCTGTCCTCAACCGGAACGCTACCGCAGAAGGAAGAAAAATTGGTAGATAAAAAATGCTTTTTTTTGCCGTGTTGTTTTTTATTTTGTGAATGTTGGACTATAAAGTGACACCCTCAACCCTGAATACAACTTCACTGTTTTTGTCTGGTGGTCAAGACTATAAAATAGTATTAGAGCAACTTAGGTTTATATATTATTCACTATGATATGTTGTACAAGGAAACGAAAAGATGATGGTGTGTGTTGGCTCATGAAACCTGTGGGGGTATATTAGGCTATAAAATGGTAATAATCTCTATTTTCATCACAACTTTGAAATTCAGGTGTAGCTTTACTGACCTTTGACTTTCTGTGAATACAAAGGTTATCGGGACTAAGCGTTGAAGTTACATGGAAAAGGAAAAGTCACTGTCTTGATTCCAACCATAAAACTGTACACAATGACCGTGATGATTAAAATATAAATAAGGCAACGGACTGCGAGCCAAATATCCAAGGCCGCTAGGTTTCTTTTCTGATCTTGTTCTTTTCTGATCTTGTAGCTCTCTCAGTCAAACTCACATCTTCTCTCCATAACCACAACAATGTTAAGTTAGAGCTTACTCCTCTTGAAGAAATTATCAATATCACGGTCCCGATTATTGTATTAATGATATAGTAGAGAGATATTTGTTCTTGAATTAATGCATAAATTATTAAATCCGCTAAGAGACGGAAAAAATGTAGGCATTGATCGTTGATACCACAATTAAATAACATCATATTATGTGCTAAGTATAGAAATTACAAATTGTCGGTAAGTCTTATAGAAAATCCATTATATTGTACTAATATAGAGAAACCAACCTTAATCTTAAAATTATATCTAATTTATTATAAGAACTCATGAAAGATGATTTTAATTTGTGTGTGTATACACACACCACTCTTTTAAAAAATAATCACCTAAGTACCGACATAGTTACATGTATATAATGCATCACAATATCTTATAGGGTTTTTTATGCAAAACGACCATAATATATAGTGCCTTTTCGGAAAATCACCACAATTTTTTTATTTTCATTAGAACATCACAAAATATAGTGTTTTTTTTTTTGGAGAACCACCACGAATTTTTTTTATTTTCATTGAACCATCATAAAAATATGCATACATAACAAAGTGCCACTAAATTATAATTTTGTATCTATATCTTGTTAAACTAAATAATATGCTAAATCCCTAAAATTTCCTCACCAATCTATTATTATATTTTCTTAAACCAACAAAATACCCGAACACCGTTGATAACCCAAATGGTTGGGAGGTTCCAATATGGCTCCCACTATTCTCGGTCGCCTCATTATCCAAAAAATAAAAGAAAAGAAGCAAAAACAAAATACCTTATTTCCCTCTAGAACTTTATTAAGTCCCTCAAAAAAGTTTACGGCGACAAGTAGGTCCAAAAGCTCGTTGGCGGTAAATTTTCTAGTTGGAATTCTTTTTCCAGCTCCCTTACCTCTTACATTGTTGTATTTTGCACCCTACTTATTCTTAAATTGTTGTATTCCGCCTCCCTCCCCCTCTCAACTCCCCTACACACCCCACCCACCCCACCCACACCCGGGCCCCGCGGCCTACCTCCCTCCCTCCCTCTCTGCTCCAACAGCCAACTGTAGAATTGGCAGAAATATCAGGTGAAGGGGCAGAAGAATCATTCTGGCAGCTTGGCGGTCGACCGCGGGCCTTTGGCGGTCGACCGTGTTCGTGCACGGGGCCTCACTGTACCTCTGGATCTTTGGCGGTCGACCGTGACGGTCAACCGCGTTTTCTTCTGGAGTTTGGGCCTATTTCTGGAGTTGGTGCGGTCGACCGTGGCGGTCGACCGCGATGCCTGCGCGGTCGACCACCACGGCCGACCGTCGAAACGGTTTAGACTGAATCTGAGTTCTAAACCCGTTTCGTTTGGGAGTTGTATAAATACACTTAACTCGTTTTTAGGGTTTAAGGGAGAAGATTTTGAGCTGAAAAAAAGAGGAGATTTGGGGCTTCTATTGTTGGAGCCATTTGGAGAGATTAAGAGGGCTTATTTGTAGGTTTGTGGTAAGATATATAACCCTAATTATATTCCCCTTGATTTCTATTAGTAAAACACCCCCCTCCTTGCCCGTGGACGTAGGTAATTTACCGAACCACGTATATTGTGTGTTCTTGCTATGATTGAGTGTGGCTTGTGCTATTGTGGCCTATTATTGGTTCTTGTGTGTATTATTGATTTGCCAAATCGGCTTCCGCCGCGCACAACAAGTGGTATCAGAGCTCCGGGTTTGATTTGGGAGTTTGTTCGAAGGATTCGCTATTAGATTCTTGTTTGGAGAGGTAGATCTACAATATGGGTGAAACAAGCAAGTCTAGCTCAAGTACTACAAGAACATCGGGGTCGACTTTGACGAAGGCAATTCAAAGTTTGAGCATCAATAATACTAAGATTGATGTCTCGAAGTTCGACGGCAAGATCAATTTTGGTTTGTGGAGGTGTCAAGTAATGGACGCCTTAGATGCACAAAATTTGGAGGAGATGTTGGCCTTCTTATTTTGATGATGATTTACAAACAATTTACACCTAATACTGTTTGTCTAGTGTTTGTGTTTTATATTTATTCTAGACAAACAATATGTTGGAGGATGGATGGAATTGCGCATTCACGATCATATTCAATGGAGGTTGGCTAAATTATGGAGTGAAGCCTATGCAATTCAAAGTTAAAGATTCAAGTTCAAGCTTCATCCGCAAGTGTACCAAGATAGAGCTTCGTTGAAGATCACAAGCTTGGGTAATTTAGTTTAGGAGTTTATATTATGTGTGTTAAGTACTTTAAGCTCAATATCATATACACACACATTTTATTGGTTTCTATGTATATATATATAGTTATATATATATGTACACATTTTGGATTTTGATTTATCCACAAGCAAAGTTTTTACTAGCATATAAATAAATATTTATATTCATACATGTTTGTTTTTACGTGGATAAATTTGTTTGGTTTAATTTCATAGATATGAAACAAATATATATTCATATTCATATTCATATGTTTCATATTCTATTGTATTTGTGAAAATACTATATTCATTGTTTATAGACTTCATAACAATAGTTTACATCTTTCTTTAAGTCTATAAAATCATTTTGTATTATTTCAAAACATGGTTAAGCTAAAATGTCAAAACTCATATGTTCATATTTTTATGTTTTGGACTATTTTGCAAAATGATGATATTTATCATTTAGGAGGTCTTTTTTGAAAACCAATCTTTGTGGAATGTTTATTATCATGTCTACAATCATTCCTTAAAGTTTTATATTTTTTGGAATTTATTTGATATTTTTAAACAGGGTTTTAAAATCAGAAAATCAACTTTCAAACCTGTTTTCTCATATGTCAGTTTACGGTCGACCGCCACGGTCGACCGCCACGGTCGACCGCACCTTTGATTTTCCCTGTGGAGCCATCAGCAACTTTCACGGTCGATCGCCACAGTCGACCGTCAGCTCAAAAATTCCCACGGTCGACCGTCACGGTCGACCGACAAAGTTTCTAGAATTTTCTGAGCCTTGAAAATTGATTCGGCATAATTATGTACCAAAATTACAAGTACACAATTGATCAAGTTATAGTATAAAAAGTTATCGATCCCATGAAGAAGATGATTTTAAGAGATTATTAGTATTGGTTCTTATGTTTTGTGCGTGACAAAAATAGGATTAAAGAATAAGTGTGATTGTGATGAGTGATTGTTGTGAATATATGCAAGAAATAATAAATTGAATTTTAGAGGAGAGAAGAAAGAATCAAAGAATAAATGAAATCACAAGGCAAGAAAAAAGAATGAATAAAATCAAGAAATAAAATCAAGAATAAAAAGAAAATTCAAGAAAGTCAAGATGGAGGATTCAATTAAGATATGAGAAATCTAGAATTTAATCCACTAACTAACTCAAATATAAAATACAAACTATTCTGTTTTTATCATATTTCAACTTAGATTTATTAAGCATAGACTATCAAACCATTTAAAAAAAGTATAACCTATCAAATTCTCATCTAAGTTAAAATTACTATTCATGATAAAAATAACAACAAGATAGTAATCTTAGAATTCATAAGCATAACCTATCAAACTATTTAAGATAAGCATAGATTATCAAATTCTTCTTCTACCGATTAGTTCACTAGTTGATTATCCTAAACATAAAAATTTTAAATGTAAGAGAATAATTTGCATAATATAAAGGAAATTAGATTAGCATCATACAATTCTAAGATTCTTACAAGAATTAATTTCTCATCTTTTAGAAATAAAAACAAGAAGAAAAAGAACTAATTACAAAATTAAAAAGAAAATAAAAATTTAAACTATGAACAAGAAATAAATCTAACTACAAAGAATTAAAATCTAAACTACAAAATATATTACAAAAATTAAATACAAGAAAATAAATCTACTCTACAAATTAAAGTACAAAAAGAAAGAAAAAACAAGAAAATAAATCTACACTACAAGCATGAATATAAATCTAACTAATAAGCAATAATAAAGAAATTACTAAAAAGAAATAAAAGAGAAAAATAAAAGAAATGCAAACCTTCAAATTGCTCTTCATTTCCATCCTCATCATTCAACAAAGAGGAGAAAAACAAATTTAAAGTGGAGAAAAATTATTATTATTAATTACAACAAAAGTTATAATTTTTGAAAGGCCTTCTCAATTAAGAGTAGTCCTCCTCTCCAAATAGAGTTATAAATTTTTTTACACCTCTTACCCCTCACTCTCTACCCCTATTTATAGTAAACATCAGTGAATAAGAGCCATTGGATTGAAATCTTATTCAAAAACAATAAATTTTAGCCTTAGATTCGTAACAAACTGTACGTCCGTATCGATGCCGGCATCGATAGTGGTATCGATGCCGGCATCGATAGTGGTATTGATGCCGGCATCGATACCCAGCCTTCTCCTTTTTTAGCCCGCAGCTTCCTCTTCTCCTTGGCTTTTGGGCTTGGGCTTTTGGCTTTGATATATTTTTCTTTTCTTCTTTTGGGCTTTGACATTTTTCCTTCTTTGCTTGGGCTTTTGGAGAATTTGGAAATTGATTTTCCAATGGGCTTCTTTGCTTCATTTTTTCATTTAATCAATGGGGTTTTATTGAGAGATTGGAGTTTGAGATATATTCGTCAGTAACCTGCAATTAAAAGATAAAAACAATTATTAGTGGTATATTTATTCATATAAAATAGATAATGAGGGTATAAAATTACATTAAAATATGATTATCAAATATCCCCACACCTAAACTTTTGCTAGTCCTCTAGCAAAGAAAATAAAAAGAAAATTCTAACTCACTTTTGCAGGAATCGCGGTTGTATTTAGCGCATACAACAAGCCTTTAACCCCCTAGGTTACCCTAGTGGATGAGTTGTAGTCTCGTGAGGGTTTGCAGTGAATATACCCACAAAATTCGGTCAACTTGCCAAGTTAAATAAGTCAGTAAATAACTAATTTTCCTTGATATATTTAGACATTCTAAGTGAAGCTAGTTAATAATCAAGAAACGTTTTTATATATAACTCCAATATAAATCTCTTAGAAAATATTTTTCATTATAGCAATACAAACCAAGTCAAATCTTAGAGATTTAATAAAAAAGTTTTGAAAAGAACATGCTAACTCTTTGTTTTAAATAACTTTCAAGTCTCTTGATCAAAAATTGTTTTTCAAAATCATATATACAAAACAACAATATATATATATATATAAAATGGTTAGTGTTTTATGTATATAATTTTTTTTCTTTACTCTTTAATTCTTGGTCGTTGTTTTCTATTTTAACGGGCTTTCTAAGTGACCATTTAACGAGTTTTGGGCCAATGAATCCCAACCCAATTGGGCTTAGGTCATTAAGTATAAAAATACTCATTGGACTTAATTACTCAGTCAACTTAGGCTTTATAAGATAGAATCACCTTGAATCTAAGAGTTTTTTTTTTGTGCCCATTTTTCGCACTCTTCTTTTATAAGGTTAGT